>VYZV01016760.1:44260-60651 GCA_013401275.1 Pandion haliaetus | reverse complement strand
ACATTTTGAGGCGGCGATTGCTTTATCCGCCATTTTGGGGCAGCGAATTCTTCCAGCAACTTCTTAAAGGGGCCGCCTCTGCAGCCCCCCTCCCCTGCCACCAAGGAAAACCGCGCCACACAAACCCATAACAATATCCCAACAGCACACTGTCAGAGGCACTGGGGGCTCCAGTTATGGGGTTCACTGCCTCGGGGAATTAAGACAGGTTGCCTGTTGCAGTTGTAGTGCATTTAAATTTGGGCTCCAGAGTCGCTGCTCGCATCTGAGGGAAGACCTGTAAGAGGTGAGTGGTCCAGGCAAGTGACACAAGTGAGCCTTGTTCCAAATAGCAAGGCCTTAGCTAAAAGTTGGTCCCCATAAATGGCAGCAGTAACAAACTAGGGAGATCTGGAGCTAAGCATCCTCTTTAGGGGCCTTTATGTAACGTCTGTGGGAATGGCTCCAGCTCTGGAATGGGGAGGTGCAACCACGTAACCCATCACATAACGAAGGGCACATGCAATCCCTGGCAGCGACTCTGCTGAGGTTTATAGCTCTCTAATTTGCACCCCCCTCCCTATACTCCCACAAATCAGTGCCTAGGTTGCCTGCAATGTAATGGTCTGGACCTGATGAATCAGGAGTCCCATGCCCTGCATGTTGCTCTGGAACATGCAGGTGTGGAACCTCACACGTCCCCTGTGACGAAATTTAGACCTGACCCTGCTTGCAGTCAAGCTAATCCCTTGACTGAGATGGTGGTAAAGATGCTGGTTGCTGCATTAGCTGGGCAACCAATTCCTAAATACTCCTATTTTTTTTCCTTCTGGCTGCAGCTTCCTTCAGTGACTGACACAATGCATGGCTTTCTCCACTGCAGCTACCTTAGTCTTGGCTGTCAGCGGGTAGGGAGGTGGCTGCTGATAGATTAGATTTTGGTTCTTGTAGCCATTGCTGCCGGTCACATTGCTTCCCTTTCAGCAAGGGTTTTTAAATCTTTTTTTTTAATGTAGCTTTGCATGTGCAGGCAGTGTATCACTAATCATGACCTACCCATTCCCATTTACCACAAACACCTACACACTGGTGTGCCAGTAGCGAGAGCAATGTCTGATGGCCCTTCACTGTCTCAGATTGCACTTCCAAGAGTTGGGATTACCACAAGAAATTGGTGGCAATTCTCCTCCGTTAGCAGGAGTTGCGGGTCCTTTGAAAACCACCCTGAAGTGCTTGAGTGCATTTGTAGGAGCTTCAGGACAGGCCCCCACGCGTGCAGGGGCTGGCCGAAATAACTAGGGGTTAATAGACACTCTCTCGATAAATCTGGCTCTGATGTTTATGCCAAGGGTTTCAGAGGGTGGCAAGTCTGGGGAAGGGAGGCGCTTTGCACGTTGGTAGGCCCATCTGAGAATTTCTTAATCCTTATTACTGTTACACTTTTCTATGCCTGCCAGCCCGCAAGAAGGTTTGAAAGTCAGCCTGACCTCTTGTGTGTCTGATCTAGATCCAACAGGGAATGAGATCAGGGAGCTGTGAGAAGCAAGCTTAATGGGGAGACTGCAGCAAATGTAGCAAAACAAATAATAGAGGCTCGAGTTTTTTTGTTGTAGAAAATACAGTGGTATGGCTTTTGGGTGCCAAGAGGCAGTTCTTTTAATAGCTACATTCTTTGTAATGCTGATGAGTGGCAATATAGAAAGATGAAAGTAGGAGGGCATTGTATTATAGTCTTACATATATTATGCCACAAAGAAAATGCGGTTGCCGGGTGGGGATTCTTCGCCCTCCTCCTGCTGAGCTATTCACACAAACTCTCCTCTGTGGATGGCAATCCCCATTCCATCTCTCCTAAATCCCAAGGGGTTTGCCAACTGACTTTCAATTTTTCAAGTGGAAATCGCAGGACTGAATGGTGCATTGAAGTATTTCCTCCTACACCTCACTGCTCCTTTGGGAAGTGAGCAGACTTTTTTTTTTTTCCAAAAGATGTATGCCATCTCCTGGGAACAGCAGAAACTGCAAGTCCCTTGTATGGAAATCCCCTGTAAATTATATTTGCCTATTCTCGGAGGGCATTCTACAACTACCAGAATAAGGTCTGCATAGCTAGGACTACCCTCCAATTCTAAATTTGTTGAACTGTCCACAATTTACACCAGCAAAACTCAAATGACTTTGAAAATGTCATCATTTACTTTGTGTATTGGAAGATTTGGATGTATGCCAAATAGTATGACAAGATAAGATTCATCAATACATGATACTTATCAGTTACAAAGTAGTGGCGGAACTTAGCATACACTGATGAAATGTTTTAATGCAAAGGTACGAGTGCTGAAATGCAGCCCACAGCATCGCTCCGATACATCTATTTTTGTCCTACAGGACAAGTGCAAGAGGCAGAAGGAAAACATGAGAGATTTGCTTCAAAACCCACCACCATATGATTCTTTACCATACAAGAGAAGATACGTTTCTCTTAACTCATAAACTGCACCTTGCATGTGTCAAACAACAGACTCATCTTCTTATCACCATTAGGATTTTTATTTGAAACTAACATAGCATTTATCTTTCCCCTGTCAAGAAGACACTACAGGGAATAAAACCCATGGCTACAAATAAATATATTTTTCCATTTTGAATTAATAGATGTATAGGTGGATTCATCCTTTGTCTTTGAACTGGCCCTTAAAACAAGCTAATTATTTCATGTGGACAGGTCCTTGAAATCATGTGCGTAAGCATGGTTTCACACAGAATGGTTTTTTTGGTTATGTCTATTAAATATACCTGCAAAAATAATAAAAGTAACTTTGGTTTCATGAAGGTAGAACAATAGCTACTTTTAAATAATTAGGGATGACACACTCTATGCACATTGAATTTGCTTTTATCTGGTAAATGCTAGATTTAATTACCTTAATTTTTTATCACTTTTTTATCACTTAACATCTTAAATTTTTTTATCCATTTGTATTTCTTCCAGAGACCTGAGGGACTTTGGACAAGAACTGGAATGGGACCTTTTTTTACAAAAAATATCATATGACAATACCAGCAACTTTATATAATGGCATCAAGAAGTAAGTAAACAGTCTTCAAACAAAATTTAGCATGATGTAGCTTATAACCAGCAACTTTATATAATGGCATCAAAAAGTAAGTAAACAGTCTTCAAACAAAATTTAGCATGATGTAGTTTATAAAGTAATGTCATTGTTCATCCAGCAGCTTCCTGAGAGGCACCGAGTTTCAGCGGGAGATTGTGTTTGACAAAACTTACGTGCAAATTGCTAGTATGATGAGAGGTCGCCCTCATTCTATAACCCACCGCCACAGGCATGTAAAGTCTTTTGGTTGACTCAGTAACTCACATGCACCCTTGTATACATATCCTCTGCTAAGGAAAGCAAACAGTCACAAAACGTGGTCTTCAGTTTGAACTTAAAAGACTAGAAAAGAGAAACCAGCAATGACTGAGGAACAAGAGATGACCGTGTCAGGCATCCACACTGACTAGCGGCTGAGTTTCAGCAGACGTCATCTCTTAACTCCCTCAAGTCAACTCAGGATACTCTAGTCCTCGCTGCCAAATTCCCAGCTTCATAGGACTTTCTCTTCATAGTTTGCCTTCGTCTCCCCCTTCCTGGGATCTGCCAGGTGCCTCTGGCTGCCATTTGGGCTGTCCTCACCCTGCGTAGGGGGGTGAGGGGAAGGGTGGGAGAAGGTGGAAGAAGGCTCATCCCTGGCAGGGTGCTGGAGATCCCTTGCTAAAAGGAAGCAGGTTTTCCTTAGGGTGGGTCACCATCCACCTACACAGAGGTTTTAATAGACCATGCTCTTTAATTTATGTCCAGCTGACTGATTAATAAAATAAATTCTAAAGCTCCAAACCACAAATAAAATATAGTTATTTTGCAGCCTTCGCGCAAGTCGCCACCCAGGGAAGCAGAGGCAGAACTTCACCAGATCACCACCTAGTGACAGCGACCTGCCTCCCCTGCAGCGGAGCTGAGGCTGCTCAACCCCCCCCCATGCCACCCCGCAACCACCAACACAAGCTTCTACCGCTTAGCCTCCAGCTCAGCGAAATCCCTCTGGCACACGTCCAGGTATGGAGGTAGAAAGTACTCACACCTGCATGGCTTAAATTTGCAGGGAGCAAGAAGGTAAGAAGTCTTTGCACAAACAGGAAACTCTCTAAATTTGGGAATCCTGTAGAACCAGACTTACACCAAGTTTTTTAAGTCTGAGCAGCCAGAGCTAACACCATAGTCAGGCGCCCAAAGAGGAGGTACCTGGTTTGCCTAGAAGCTGCAGGTCTCCTCGATGTCCACGGCAACTGATGTTTCTCACAGTTTTGAAAATCTGATCATTTTCATTTAAGCACATCAAGTATGGTGTGGAGGAATCTGCCTGTAGAAATCAACACTTTCAAGGTCTGACTTTCAAGGTCTGGGCTTACACACAGGAGTACCCTGCCGGCTGCCTGCTTATTCTGGCAAGGTGTAGAGAAAATTAATGGAAAGTTAGTACCATCTAAGTGGATTTCTGCAACGTGTTTGCTATGTGCAGTAAGCATTTACTTGTCTTTTGAGACCACTAATTTTATATACGTGGAACAGTTAGCTGAGACAAACCACTCTTTTATAAACCATCAGCACGATGCAGGACACTATTCCATGGGTTCTCATTATAACGTCTCCATTGTTTGGGATGTCTCAGAAGTAGAATTTTGGAGGGTGGCCAAAACCAGAGGGAGAGTATATTTCTAAAGAGATATTATTGCTACACATACTCCATCTCTGACCTGGACTTTTCTTTCACTCTTTCTGAAATTGCTTCTCTCAACAGTGCCTATATTTAGAATTCTAAATTAAGATTCTGTGTTTATGTGGGTGGTTGATGTATCAAATTTAGCATAGTGATTAAAGAAAGGCTATTTTACTTTATCCTGTTTTAATATAGTTTACTTTAACTTCCCATTTGCAAACTCCACTTGACAAAGAAATAAAATCTCTTTCTGAAGCTAACTCCTACAGTTAAAATTTGGCTAATGTCTTTGCTCTGAGGCAGGATGTAGAACACTCCGAGTTCCCCATGCAGTCGCCTGGAACACAATGCACTTTTTAGGGTGGTTTTACTTTAGAAAACCTACTACGCAACTATCACCACTGGTCCCATCAATCTGGGACTATTAGTCGACTATGCAATCCTAATGTAGTATGTATTAATAACCCTACATATAATAAGAACTGATGATATGAAGTAGAAAGGCACTGTTTTTACAGCCTGTATTCTCAATGGGTTTTTACTCTATGCAGGGACACTATGCAGCCAACACACTACAGGTAAGATCTGCTTGGCACTGAAGAGTCACCATCATTTATGTCCCCACACCAATACTCCCATAATGTAACCCTGACCAATTGAAAGATACAAATATCAAGTAACCTTTAAAAAAATCTTTTAAAGTTGAAAAATAAAATCACAGTGACACCAGCTCTGGACTGAACATTGAAATATTAAAAGGTGCAAAATGAGGAGAAAGCCCTCTGATGTTATACCCCAGTGAGTTGAGATAACAAAAATCATCACAATGTATTAAGACTGAAGCAGTTGTTGGTGGGTTTTTTTAATTATTTTTCCTCTTCCTGTTTAATCCCAAAAGCTGTTGACTGCTGAGTTCAGGCTCCCCAGCTGCTGTTGTAAAAACTGGTGGACGTCATTACAGAAATCTTCCTTCAGTGGACAGCAACGGTTAAACTTGCCCAAGGTTATCCAATAAGGAAGCTTGCATATGGTATCATCAGTGGGAAGCAGTGGCAGCTGAACCTAAGAGAAGGAGGGGCAAGGAAAGTTTGAAAGATTGCAGGCCATTGAGATAGATACAGAGCATGGAAACAAAACATGTTTTATTTATTTGGAAGGTCAGTGCCCTCGGCTGGAACAGAGGTTTTGGAAGTGTATTAGAGGAAAAGTTTAATCTATCACAAGCACTAGCTAAAGCATGTTTAAATTCTGTTTATGAAGCAGTTTAAGTAAATTTGGGCAATGGGAGTTAGGAAATTGTAACCATATTTGTCTAGTAGATTGCAGAAATAATAGCAGCCAAAGTTGAGGCATAATCCTTTCTGAAAAAAAAAAAAAATTCAACAAATCCCTGTATGAAGTGACCTAGACAACACTCAATTCCCAGGTCATTTAAAATGCATATATTGACTGCTATGAACAGTGATGTAGATGAACTTGACTTAAAACAACTATTTTCATATGCCTTTAGCCTAAACCTAAAAAGCCTGTGAAAGATAGAGCAGTCAGGCTTGTCACAGAGCAATAAAATAAAAGGCATTTTCTCTCTGGCATGTCTTTGATTTCTTTCTGAACAGCTTGGTTCAGTCAGATAATTCTGTTCATGGTTATAACTATTTAGTCTTGGAGTAATGCCATCAAACTCAATGGTATTATATGGATTTACACTGCTTAAAGGAAAGGAAAATATGTATATTACATCACTAGTGTTACTCTGGAAGTGCATTTGGCCTAGAACATGCAGCTAATGTGCTAGATTATTTAACTGTTACCAAGACGAGACAAGCACAGGACATAGTCTCAGAGGCCATAATATAGCCAATATTATATTCTTTTACTTTTCAACATTTCCATATATGATTTGTCTCTTTTCCCACACATGTGGGTGGTTATCCTTGAGGCCACAGCACAACGCACGCACACAACATACATAGTCAATTCTTAGGAGGGTTAGGGAGCGGGAGTTATTGTGCTCTCAGTATTAAAAGGAGAAATGGCACTCCAACTGATGTTTTTGCGTTCCTTGAAAACGCCATTATCCCCTTCTTTGTGCGAGTATGCACATGCTGAGCTTACATGTTCACACTCACTCTGGGTGTCAGCTGGTTAAAACTATCCGTGGGTTCATGACACTTACAGCTTATCTAAGTGCATATGAATCAATGTGAATAATGTAAATCCAACAAGCAAAGAACGTATCCATAGGTTCAGAACAGTATGACAGAAGCCAGGTCAGCAGTAATAAATTGTTTAAAGAGTGCCATGCTGGGGAGGTAAGAGAAGAGGCCTCCTCCACTGGAAGCGGAAAGTGTCCCCTCAATGTCAGCTAGCTTGTCGTTAGGAAGATGTTCTTCTTGTGTAGTAACATTGACCAGTATTTTTAAAAGATGCAGAATGAAGTAATTTGAAATTAATCTGATGAGTCAGAAGTGGCTGTTGAAGCACATCTAATCATAGTGCTGTTAGTTCGCTGGTTTACAGTCACTGCACCTATGTGTAAGGGTAGGTGCAGTGAAAATAGAAGTGGTCTGGTATTATAATGACAGTACTGAGATTTCATTGTCTCCCTGGTGAAGGAAACTGGCAAAAAAAAAGAAAAAAAAATAGCCCTTTAGGGAAAAAAACTAAGTTCCAATAAGATAGTATGTTATGGACATTCTGTAAGGTAAGTTGTTGATATGAAAAATTATATGTATGAAAATTGGAAACCCTGGTGTTTACTTATATGTATGAAAAGAAATAGGTCAGTGACTTTGTTTCCACGGTGACCATTATTGGAATAAACCAAACTGACAACAATGCTGATTTATTTTCCTATTCTGCACCCTTTTTAATAATCACTTTAGTCTGAGGTTGCTGCTGAATGTAAACAGGACATCAGAGAGAACTTTCACAATGTGATCTTCTGAGGTTCATTAATGAAAGAAAGACCTAAAGAAAGATCTGCTTCAGAACAATTCAGTTTTCTGAGCAGGTGCCAATTCTTACTCTCCTGCAGTAGCGTAGCTGACATGCTGTAGAATAAGAGCTCGTTGGGAATTATTAAGCAAAACTAGTTTTAACAATGAAAAAAGAAACAGATTCGTCAGATCCACAACATTTCCCAGAAGGATGGCAACATTTTCTTCTTTGGAAAATTTTTGTTTGAACAGACTCTTCAGGACTGTATTTTCCAGTCAAAACCAGACACAGAAGGATGGACTTGGGATTCAATAGCTTGGCAACTATGGGTTTGCTGGTGGCCCAGGCTCTGCTTTGAATCGGATGGGCGCTGTAGTTATTGGGTTCTGTGACTTCAGGAAGACTTAGGTATCTAAACCAGAGACATCTTTTGTGCTCCCGAGTACAGGGATATTTTAATAGCTTTAATAATCTTGGTCTTATTCTTTGTGATGCTCACTTCCCAAATACATAAAGTGATAATTATAGCAGTTTTCTATTTCACAGAGGTTCTGTGAGGTTAAATTCCTTGAAGATTTTGAGATGTTCCACTAATAGGTTCATAAAGACATGCTAGAAAGATAAGACTTGCAGCTTTTCAACACAACCTACCAGACCAAGGATATCAACCTTGTTATTTTACCATAGCACATAAGAAATAGTAGAGATACCATTTTTTTTGGCAATGTCTATTGGATATGAATTGTCATGGTTATGGAAATGGAGGAAAAGAATAATACTTGTGACAACAAGATCAATATATGGGAGAGGTTGACCGTACACAGTTCATTTTTTCCCTGATATAATTGTTTTGATCTATTATAATCGTAGTCAATAAATTTATTTAGGCAAGGTAACTAGTGAGGAACATCCCAAGTCAGAGTTTTACTGGTTTTATCCTGCATATGATATCGCAGCAACCCTACTGTTTCTATTAGCACATATGAGAAAACAAAAGATGAAGGAACACATAAACGCTTTTTAAACCTCAAACTGTAATAGCAAAGTAAGCACAACGAGGTGTGTTTATCAGAAAATGTATGCCTATCTACAAGCACATAAGTCTCTAAGGAAACAGAAACATAAAGAACTGAAATGACAACTATTAAACAATGTGAATTTCTCTCTCCCGGTTCTGTATGACGAAGTCTGTGACTTCAGTGAAAGCAAGATTGGACTCTAGCTGCTTTCATTTATAGCAAAGAAAATGGTTTCCCCCTCAGCTTGAACCCTGAGCCCAAAATGCAGTTTAATGATATTTTTGGTCAGCATGAGATTTTTTTATTTTATATCTCCTTTCTTGAAGTCCTTTCAGTGAGTTTCAAGTGGAGGTTTGGATGCCATAAAAGTAAAAAGCGGTGACAGATGTTGTTACTGCTCAGAACTGTACTGATGGTAGCCCAGTGCAATCTATTTTTTAATGTTGGTAGTGATCTTCTATACCATCATTTTGCCATCAGAAAAACAGTGATAGGGAATCGTGGCTATTGATTATCATGTACAACAAGGTGTAGGGTGGAGGACCACCAATTGGTCACATATTAATTTTTAAATAGATGAAATGTTATCTTTTTATGTTCACTATACACCAAACTGTATCATTCAAGGGCAGACCATTCAAATTACTGAGTTATTCTTCAAATTATTCTATGAGTAAGATGATAACAAAATCAGGGAAATTGGAAGAGTCCTTTTTCTATCTCAATTCAAGTAAAAAGGCCAGTAACTCAATGTCCTGAACGTTTCATGTAATGCTGTGATGGTTGCCTTCTTATCCTACAAGGCCTTTTCTCCCAATCTATTTTTTAAAGATTTACCTCATCCATTTTAATTATTTGGGGTAAATGCAGATTCCTGTAAATTCCAGTAATTTTTTTGACAACTTATTTTGCTGCTAATGCTAAGCTAGCTCTCTTTCTAAAGGCTCCATATCTCCTAGACATGTGTTTTCTCAGGGCATGTCACCTGCCCGATGAGGGAAGATATACCCTTCTTGTTGTACACCTTTCTGAGGGTTGTTGCTCTTTCACCATATTTAGGCTCACTTTTTCAGTCTGCATCTGCATCTCTTTGTTCAAAGTTTACATGAAGTCCTCTGCTTTTGTTTCCACATGGTTTGAAAGAATTTGGGTTTTGATATAGCCATAAATAGAAAGGAGTTAAGAAAGATCAATCTGTATACCCTTTGCTTCAAATTCAGCCCACTGAAGTCAAAGGGCTAAAATGAATGGTTAATAGTGATCCATCTCATAGCTCTTTACTAAATCCTGCTTTTTGGGCAAGCAAGGAAATTCCTTTGAATTCCCAGTGACTATTACAGTGATACGAAACTGTAAATACCTACCATGAATGGATATATTCAAGACAAAATGTCAGAGCAGTGAAGAGAAACAGATGTCTTCTTATCAGGGATAGCTTCAGAAAGATTAAATTAAATTTGCCACAATACCAACACATGCATGACTCATCAGTGGTCATTTGCAACTCAAAATACATAAATTATTTTTGTATAACATCCTTAAGTTCCCACAGTTCTTTCTTTATTTAATTGGCTTTTCCAGACTAAGAAAGATAACAAACAAACCAAACCTCAGTGATTATCTTTTTTCCTCATTATTAAATTCTTTTCTCAAGAAGGAAAAGGTCTTGTGAGCTGAGGAATGTTTCACTTGACTTGAAAATGGATCATTAATACTGTTCAGAGGAGTATAGTGCAGAATAAGTTGAGGAGAAACACTAACAAGCGACCCAACCACAGTCTTTGAACCATGAAATTGCAATGGTACAACTGATACCAAGATTTGGCTAATAGTTTTCTGATACGTATATCTGATTGCCTCACCTACATAATATCTGTCAGGGAATAAAAATAGAGCTAGGGATACCTCTATCTTATTGTCAGAACTCTTCATCTATTGCATAGTGTGGCTTAATATCTCTCTAATTATACTGCACTTTTTGTTTTCTAATCACAGACCCAACTTCTGTAAATAGTGCAGGTATACTCTTTCCCATTGTCAAAATTATCTAGAGGGCAATTTAGCTTAAAGAATTCCACACAACTCACCCAAAGATATAGAAAGACATTTTTTATAAGGCATTTTGCCTTTGAAAAATACATTTGAGCTACACAAAATGTAGGAAACATATTATAGCCAAGCTATGGAATTTGCCTGCAATATAGTGTGCTTTGTGTTCTAGACTTTAAAAGTACAGATGAATTAGGCTCTAGGTAAATGAGATAAGATGCTTTATCTCTGGTAATTTTTGACTATTACAGCATTCCTCCTTAGCCAGAGGAAAAAGAGGCATGCTTTCCTAAGAGGTATGCTTTCCTAAACCTTGCCCTCAAATAAACCTTGGGTTGTACTCTGCTATCGCAACTATTGTGTTTATATATAAACGGAACACATACATAGTAAGTGAGAAGGTATTTAGCAACATTAAGAATATATGAAAAGTGATCGTTTCCACACTTTTGATCATATTTGGCCAAAGGAGAAAAATAACTCCTAGTCCTAATGCATGACTTGTGGAAGAAGATGTAGTATGGCTGCTTGTGCTCCCCTGAGCACTAGCTGAGTGAAACCAGTAGAACGTAGGGCACTATCTATTCTCCCCCTAAAATGTGAGTAGCTGAGAGTATGTCTAAAAGGCTGCAGTGTTTCTGAGCTTCTATGCCCAGGTATGCCTCTTGACAAGGTATGGACCCCATACTGTGGTGAGACATTCGCATGCCTCAGGCTATCCTGTCTTGTTTTTTGGTGCAAAACTCGTGTGTCTGGGCTGGAGGGAGCCCCATGTGTTTGGTGAGTGGCATCTGTAGGGTCTTTCTTGACAGCAGGTCCCCATTGCTTCAGCTAAGGGCAGCCCTGCACACCACAGCTCTGTCTGCTCTCCCTTCAGTTTGCACAGAGAAAGCAACCCGCAATTCTTCATGCTTTTGTAGCAAATGCCATTAAGAAGGCTGTGAGGTGGATTGCACATGGTTTAACAGCTCCTGTGCTGTAAAGGATTTTTTGATTGAAGGTAGTTTCTAATTTAGGAAAAAAAGCCCACGTAAACAGCAAACGAAATGGCATGAGTTCCAGTGCATGTAACAGACACTAAACAAATGCTTACTAGAAACACAACACAAATTATGACTGCTGAGGTTAATTAATTGCTAAAATGTATACAGAGGGCTAAAGTCAGAACTGGGTCTTCCTTGAAAACCCATGCCAACTCAGACAGACATTAGGTGCATGGTGCATAAATTATTGGATGAGGTACTTCGGCCTCTGTTAGGTGGAATGCATAACCATAACCTAGTAATTGCTGAAAGAATTATGGACTGCCCCTTCCCACTTTGCAATGGAACAACACTGTATGTACATCTATATAGTTTTAGGAATGCAGATATACTGATTAATGTAAGTAGTGATATCTATCATTTTAGAGAGCATATAAATATGTAGGAGATATTCAGTAGCATCAAGTGGTTCAGATTATCTGCAAATACACTGATGTTGTCCATATTGCAACTCTATATTCTGCTAATCTTACGGTGGCAAATGGGAATCAGCTAGATGTATGTTAAATCTGTGACAACATCAATTGATCTGACATGACAGGAGAGAGCTTGGCATGGTTTTCGGCTCTGCCTGTTTCTTTGCCCCTTTCTTTACTAGGTCACCTGTGTGAGACCAATGTTGTGAGGAGTCAAGATGACTAGTTAAGAATATAGACTGGGATTAACATACAAGTAAAGAATAAAAGAGGCTTTTCAGGCAGCAGTTGCAGTCACTGGCTTGGTGAGGAGAGTTTCAGCTGTTGGTGGGCTGGTTCATTTAGCTGTCAGTCCTATATAGATGATCTCAGCTACAGCTACAAAAGCTGGGTCAGATCACTTCGGTATTTCTCACCATTCATAGTATAGCTAGTTCAGATATTTAGTCAGTAGCCACGATGTAGTTTTCCCCAAAATATTAATGTGGACTTCTAACAATAAATAGAACAAACAATATCTAAAGCTAATACAAAAATGTTTGTGGTGATGCATTTTTTTTTCTGCTTTAAGGTAACAGTTTGGGTATATTTGTTTCTATGAGGCAAAAATGAGTCTACAAAAAATTACTAGTATTTTAGCCAGACGTGACACTTTTGCTCACATGGGCAAGTAGTTACTCACCTGAGTAATCCTAGTCTGGTCCCAACAAGGCTGAGGTAAGACAAGGTTTTCTTTTTTCTCTTCTGCGAACGTACCTAGAGCATCGGCCCATGGGCACATAATTCAACCATTGATTTCAAGTGCTTCTTTCCAGTATGGTGACTTCTCTGCGCACAGTTTTCTTTCTTGTGTATGCCTGGTGCCATCTCTCATTTGGCCCTGAGGGTAACGAGCTGAATGCAACACGGATGACTCACATGGAGTGCCAATCAAGTTGAAGAAGTCTGAATAAAAAGAAAGCCTTGAAATGGGAAACCTGAAAGTAAATCTGGATGTGTATATACGGCAGATGTGTATGCCTGCTGTCTCACGTGATAGCTGGAAAGGGGATGGGGATCCTTTAAATACACTCATGATAATAGTCAGGGCATGGAGCCTAAGGCAAAGAACTAAATGATTTAGCTCAGATACCATTTAGTCAGGGGAAGCCAAACAGCCTACACTGTAGGCCATATGAATCAAAACCATGGGCCTCAAATGTCTCGAAGATAGTTCATGTCTCAGACATACAACAGCACTGACTGCCCAAGGCACCTGAGTCCTTGCGAAAGAGCTGGAGGACTTCTCCTTTCTGCTCTCCCCTCTGTCCTTGTTAGCAAAGAGCAATGGCAGGACCTAATCCAGACACGGACTGCACACCCTGTTGTTGACTGTAGGTCTTCCAATGGCATTGGAAGAGGGTCCTGTGGCATGGGAACAGCTGAATGGCAAGTGCCAAGTACAATCCCGGCACAATACTGGGAGTTCTGGATAATTTCTGTCACAAAACCTCAAAGTACCTGTCAGCAATGCCAGCTGTAAGGGGGGGAGGGGGAAAGGAAACAGCGTGTGTCATTCCTTCCTACTGCAACACTTTGCTTTGGTTTTTATTACCAGGCTTTACTGTTAAATTAAGCCAGGAATAAGTAGAAAGATCTCACAAACAATTAAAAGCTCCCTTTAAAAACCTTCCGTCCTTTCTTTTTATTTGAACTTATTTTTCTAAACAGTCAAAGTGTCCTATATTTACAACATTTTTACTGGGAATATAAATATGCTTTTTCAAAAACTAGTTCATTTAGTCTCAGTATATCCTTCTGTAATAAATAAGAATTGTTTTACAAATAATAAAACTGAAGCACATACAGGTTTAGTGACCTATTCAGGCAGAGAAGTGCCTATCAGAACCATGAAGAGAATCTTTCCTGATTTCTAGTACTCTATCCTAATCAGAACAGCACGTCTCTCTGCATCAAACAAAAAGCAGAAGACAGGTTTGGTTTAGCTGAAAATGTGCTTCTATCCACAGAAAGCAGGTATCATTTTTCATTATGTTTGACTGGTCAAACTATATATTACACACATGCTGTCTCTTCTTTTTCTTCTGACAGATTTCACAGGAGAGCCCAAAACAAATATATTGAACATAGAAGGCTTTAGAGCAACATTGTCCTGTTTCTTGTGGGAATATTCTGTAACAATCATATATACTGGAAGAATCCTCTGTATATCTTAAAAGCCAGCAATGAAAAGTCCTTAGTTCTTTAAAGCTTTCATGTTTTTTATTGAAAAAAAGAAAAAGAGTATTACTGAGGTAAAACCAGCCACAAATGTGTAACTCACCCACTCACTGTCACATCTGTATTCACACTCCATACTGTCCCTAAAAGGCTCCCTGAGCAAGGAGAAGGTTATAAATTTGAGTACAGTAGCTGCTGATGAAATTGTTACTACACAGAGAAATCAGTTTACTAATTTTACTGGAATAACAACATTACTGAAAAATGTTACTTTTTTTTGGCTGGAAAAAGGAGAAGGAATAGAACACAGATACAGTTAAAGTACAATTAAAGTGGTTTTAGTAGAATAACACTTTATCAGAACTGCCTATGTCAGTTGTTCCGTTGCTACAATGAAAACTGGGACAATTCCCTCTATATATAACTGAGAATTTTCTACTGCCTTGGTATTGCTAAACCAATAAGAGAGGCAATTTATTCCTGGAACTGCTACAGATATTTCTGAATGATAATTTTATTCCATTTGGGAGAAAGCAGAGAGCACCAAATTTCAGGTATTTCCAATACCCTTGCTGGGTCAGGAGACTTCAGGAACTGAACACAGGAGCAAAATCAATTTTTCTGACTCCACTCTTTTTCTGCAACAAAACCCAAATGCAGAACACCACCTCTAATTTCACTAGATATTATATTCTCACATGAGTAGCACAGTTCATGATGATTGCACAACCCTGCTACAGTTTTCAGGGTTTTACGACTGGGGTTCCCATGGATGTTCAGGTGTGTTGGCAGTCCAGCCTGAAGAAAGCCTTCACAGACCTACCCAACCTCACTAGTCTGTGAGCTGTGCCATCCTCAGGACCATTTGGTTTCCTCCTTGCTTCTACTTAGAAGGGAGAGAGCTGGAATTACAGCTGGCCATTGCTCAAAATTGCAACTGAGCAAAATCTTTCTGGACACGTGTGTAGGGCAAGGCATAATGTAGCATTAAGAGGTGGCATTTGCCTTCTTCCAGGACAGCTCAGAGCTGGGACTGAAGTGCGTCAACTGTGAGTTTCTCATTAGCTACCACACAGCTGCTGCTGTTGTGTTTGGGCTTACAATGTTGCAGGAAAACATGTTTGATTTAATATTTTTTTAATAAGGTTTGTACCTGCAATATTTAACAGATTCTCTTCACATCAGTCATTCAAAGGGAGCATGGCAGCTAGTGTATAAAATTTAAAGGTGGGTCTAAGCTGAGACCAGAAGTGGGTCAGTTTGCTGATCTGAGCTGGAGGATTTTTGTGGGGGATTTTGGCTTGCACGAATCTGTGATTTTCAGATGAACTTTGCATCAAACAAAACGACTAGACAGAATCTCAGATGATACTTATTTCTCTGAAAAGCATGCCACAGTCATTCAGCTGCAGGCTGGCCATCTACATGTCGCTGTTCAGAGAACTTTTTCTGAGGTATACTGCCAATATGTCTGTCGTGGTTTCGGTTTCAGCCCAGCCAGTAACAAAGCACCACGAAGCCGCTCACTCACCCCCCACCCCCGCCCCAGGCCATGTTGGGATGAGGAGAAAATCCAAAGGCAGGCTCGTGGGTCGAGACAAGGACTGGGAGGGATCACTCCCCACTTATGGTCACGGGCAAAAGACAGGCTCAACTTGGGGAAGAAACAAAATCAATTTCATTGACTACAAATCAAATAAAAAACAAGGGTATTAGGAAGGGAAACCAAACATCAGAACACCTCCCCCCCCACCCCTCCCGCCTTCCCGGCTCAGCTCCATTCCCAGTTCTCTCTCCCTCCTCCCCCCGGCGGCACAGGGGAACAGGGGATGGGGGTTCAGTCAGCTCCCCACACCTTGTCTCTGCCGCTCCTTTCCTCAGGGGGAAGATTCCTCACTCGTCCCCTGCTCCACCGTGGGGTCCCTCCCACGGGAGACAGTCCTTCA
>VYZV01016760.1:7656-43926 GCA_013401275.1 Pandion haliaetus | reverse complement strand
GGGAGCTTCTAGCACCTTCTCACAGGAGCCCCCTCTGCAGCCCCCTCCCCCGCTACCAAAGAAACTGCGCCACATAAACCCATAACAGCATCAGAAAAATTTGAATGGAGAATATAAAATAAGCATTTTATACCAAGCTGCCATATTTTTTCTTGTGCTGTGGTAGGTTTCAAGATAAATAACAAAAAGTGGGTGGAAAAGCAGAACTCTACAGTTTTATTAAGCATGAATGACATTAAGTGTTGGCGTAAACTACGGGGTGAGTCAGTGCTGTTAACTGCGAGGCATTATGTCCATCTCGTAGTCATATGATAGAGAAGGAATGCTGCTCACAGCACACACAGAAATGACTTGTCTTGGCAGCACCAGCAAACGCACAGCCCCAAGACATTACTGTGTAATAATTTCCCTAGCAAAGGAACAAAAAGTATGACTGAAGCTTTCCCTGACCTTAGAAGTTGAGTCAGTTGGTTAAAGTTGACCTACTTTGGACTTCCATTTTCAACTTCTTTAACTAACAGGTTTTTTGTTCTGTGGCACTGGTTTTTGGTTTGCTTTGTAGGGTTTTTTTGACCAAGGGAAGAGCAGTAGATCAAGGATAATGTTTTCAAGCATGGAGGGAGGTAAGTGGAGAAGAATTTTCCTTTGCAGATTACATGTTTTCTTATAGCATGTTTATTTGCTAGCAATTTTATCCTAAAGCTGGCAGGCAACAGGTTTCCTTTATTACCTATCATATATTTTGGTGAATCATAGTATCTGTGAGTGAATCATTAATTAAAGAAGAAAACAGAATTACCATAATGGTTTGTGTCATCAGAGTGCCTCAGTCATGGACCAACTAGGCATTATACAAACCCCGAAGTACTAATTTTTATTATTTGTTCCTGTAGATTTTAAACTGGCTGCAAAGAAATGGGAATGTTAGTATTTACTCTTTACAAAAGATAAGACTTAGGGTAGCCTACTCTGTACAGTACAAAGTAGAGGTACCTACTTTTCTTTCTAACCACCCAAAGCAGCTGAAGGCAGTCAGCTTAGCTACAACAACAGGATTTTCACAGAGCTGTAAAACTCCCTCTCTGGCTCGAGACAGAAGACAGAGTTGCATTCCTCATCCATATGGGTGGAACCTCTACAATTATTCAAGGGAATTTCTACACAACACTACCGTTTGGCCTTTGGAAATAGGAATACTTATGCTTTGGGTATGAGACTTGCTCACTAGCCTCTTGCCTCCCACATGTCCACTCTGGGACATCTTCTGTCATAGGCAGCTAGTCAGTGACCCTCTAACCAGCTGCACCTGGAGCTGAACGACACTGTGGTGGCATGTTGCATAGTGACCAAGGAGCAAGGTTCCTAGCAATTTTGGTATAGCAAGAAACCCTTTTAAAGGCTTCAGCCACAGTCTCATGCCAATTAATCTCTCATTTAAAAAAATTACCATTTTTCCCAACCTACTTAGTCAACTGTGACTGAGTACTTTTCTTTTCCATCCTTCCTCCCTAGTTCGTGGTGATCAGAAGACAGTCCAGAAATTTAAACTTATTTAAGATCTTAATACATCCTGGGGTATAGCGGTGACTCGATTTTCTCAAACACAGAGGCAGAGCCAGTTATAAAACCCAACACCTACCTACCACCAGAAATGCTGGACAAATATTGCTTGGTTTAGTGGAAGCAGATTATTATATATTATGTATATGAGGCTGGCATCTGAGCATGAAAATCATGCAGAAAAGAG
Organism: Pandion haliaetus; assembly: GCA_013401275.1. Lineage (NCBI taxonomy): Eukaryota > Metazoa > Chordata > Aves > Accipitriformes > Pandionidae > Pandion > Pandion haliaetus. The sequence continues at coordinate 42,179 of VYZV01016760.1, read as the reverse complement.
GAGAAGGGCTGTCATCTAGCACAGGCATAGAAACACTGTGAAAATAAGCAACAATAGTCTCCTTCTTATGCTAATCTGAGTTACCTTGAGCAATACTGGAAGACACTGTATAAATATTTCTGTTTGCAGTATGCTTCATATGGGCTAGAAGTCTCAGAAGGATTTGGAGCCTGGCCATCAGTTCAGAAACTCTGTGCCAGAAGCGGAGCAAAAGCAACATTAAAGGTGCTTAACAAGCCAAATGACGGTTTCTCTGCATCCTTACCATCCACCTTGCAATTGCTGGCAGGGAGACAAGAGTCTTATTGGGTACTATTAACAGCTTAAGGTAGAGCAATCACAAGCACCAAGTGTACCAGCTTTCCCAAAGCTGGGTTTCTACAAAAGAAAGTAAATCTACTTTCTACGTAAGGAGCTGCAGTAAGCACAGACAAGCTACGTCCATGCTTCAGGCCCAGAAGACATGTTTGTCATAACTATAGATCATACTACTAATTTGGATACTCAGGCCAGATACTGACACCTTCAGAGTGTACCACAGTGCTATATTATATAGTAATCCTGCTGTTTCCAATGGGACTCTTTTATAGTACTTAACCCATGTATAATTTCACTGGGTATAAATTCAGAAATCAAAGGATGCAAACCAGTTTACACCAGTTGAAGAACTTTTCCAAAATCTTTCCTTTTTTTAAAGTGTGCATAAAGTTATAAAACAATGAATGGTTTTGCTTAACTCATCTGGAGAGAGAGACACTTCAGTAAGTCTCAACAGAAACACAAATCTAGGATCTTTAGAATAGCATAGAAAGGGATCTTAGGGGGTTGATTTAGAAACACTTTATTGCTAGTGTTTCCTTTGCAAGGATGGAGAAAATGGTAAAGAAAAGGGTGTAATGCTTCTCTTCCCAAAATATTACATTTGGCTGGTTCCTGCTTTATTTAGCATTGATACCACGTCAAACATCCACCAGATGACACCAATGCAGCATTCACCATGCTAGCAGAGACTGGTTTGTTCTGCTGGTTCTATTCTAGAAAGAATTGAGATCTTTCCAAAAGAAGGCTTGTTTTACAACTAAATTAATTTCTGGAGTTAGATTAAAGATGTGTGTTCTCACTTTCTGCATTATCACCAATCTGACTAATTTAGAAGACCTAAACTATCATGCAGTTTCGTAGGGTTTTTAGATTTATAAACAAATAACAGTGTTCCACCTGAGATCCTTTTGTCCTGTACAGGCTGAATGCATTTGATGTCCCAATTTTCCTCAGTCTTCACTCCTGTGGTTCATGGCATCAGTGATGTTCATCACATGAATAAGCCTTCATGTGCCCCAGAGTCTTCCCTAATCTTGCGTATCCGGTATCTCGTGAATGAAATGATAAAAACAAGAAAGTAACAGAATACAGTTTTAGTGTCTACAAAGTAACACAAATAATTATTTGGTTACATGAAAAAACCTGCTATGTTTCTCTTCTGGCTTCTTGGGCACAGTTGTTTTCAATGCATAGATAGAGTTTATTTCTTAAGATAAAATTTTCTTATAAATCTGTATAGAAATAGTCAAGTACAGTAACATTCAGAATAATTTCTTTGAATCAGTGGAATAAATTCTACTCTTGTTCAGTTTGATATTAATTCAGCAATTTACTTCAGTGTTGCAGAATTTGCCTGAGAATTTGATTTTTTGTCACTCTAAGAATTAATAGACTAATGTATTAGTATAGATGCTAGATTAATTAATCTAGTAATTAAAAATCTGTATAGAAACCAAATTTCATTCAAAGCCTGATTTTAAGCAATACATGTTTAAAAAATGTATCTGTAAGTTACAACATTTTCTACCTCAGCAGTTATTGAACCTGTTATTCAGACAAAACTGGTTTTCTTTCTTTTCATGTGAAGTCTAGCTTTGCAAGGAAATAAGTTATGTGATTGTGATGTGTAATGTCTTTTTATAACTTTTGATTTCCTTTTGCCCATTTCAACGCAATTCAATGGCATATAGGTGCAGCATAGTAGTGCCACAAAAAAATAGATGGGAATGTATAAATGAGACTCCATTGTTTATGTGGAAACATGGAATAATTTAGGTTAGAAAAGACCCCTGGAGATCACCTGGTCAAACTCCTTTCTCAAAATGGGCCAGCTAAGCTTGCTCAGGAACTTGCCCAAACAAGAGCACAACACCTCTGTGGACTGACATTCCACAGCTTCTCTGGGCAAGCTGTTCCAGTGTCTCACCATTGTCCTTGTGGAAATATTTTTTACAGTAAGGAAAAGGATGGGTATGAACTTTTCAAGCATTAAAAAATCTGCAGTAGAAATGGCAGAGCTCCATTATGAATAACCCTACCATGGAAAAATCTTAGAGTCTCTGAGATCCCTGAAGATACAGTTGCACAACAGTTCACAAATCAAGCTTCGTTAATTTGACTGCTCCCAGAAAAACTTCGTTTTTCAAAGGATTTTAAAGTTTAGCAGCAGCATTCTCCTACAGCTTATAAAAGTCCTTGAGCAAGAACAACAGGCCTTAATAATTTAAAATAAGATGCATGACAGAATACTGGGCAGAAATGTATTCCACTAGTACCCCAGAAGTGCTAATACATAGTAACTTAATGAGGACAGAGGGGTACCAGGTATCCATATGTTCCTCGGCACTCTTCACAACACAGTACGAGAGGAGACGCAGATCCCACTGACTCATTATGTATTCTCCTCACACAGGCAGGCAAGAGCAGGCAGATAGAGATTAAGGCTGGAGAAAGCTTTGCCCGAATGCCAGCCAGCGTATCTTTGGGGTTTTGCACAGAGGTGTTTACCCTTTTTCTGAACTGCACGGGAGTTGGAAGGGGTTTTCCAAGCGGAGCGCAACAGTATGTTTCTTCTTGCCCTGAACTGCTTCTGGAGTCCTAAGTGCTGCACACATATTGTGTGGTCTCTCCAGCTGGCGGGTCCAAGCTTATGCTGCCATCGCATCCTCACTCTGTGTAGGCTGAGACCACATTTCCTGTTCTCCTTTCAGTTTTGTGTTTGTGGAAATGAAAGCACATGGCCTGGAAGTGGGGGGAAAGGCACTTTTCAGCTTTTTTCCCAATTTGGTGAACTAGGACAAGCACACCTTCCACACAACTTAGACGTCATTTGTGTAATGCTAAGCGTATACTTGCTCGCTCTGACAATAAGCAATGCCTATACATTTCACCGATTCTTTACTCTTTATTTAAACACTCTTTTCCTTTTCTCATTGAAATTCATACATGAATGTATGAAAGGAAATCAAAATGTAACAAGAATCTTCATGTGGTATTACAGGGATGCAGGGGTACAAAATGAAGTACTGTAAACCTCAGTGCTACATTGTAAAACTCAAAAAAGTTTTAAGTCTGAAAAAAATAATTTAGTCGCTTTATTCAGTACTGCCTACACCTCTTTCACAGGTCAAATATACATCTTAATGTATTATTGTATAATAAACTTAAAAAAGACATTTGGTGTGAATGATTTAATGTGGTTGGAAAAAATATTCCTTTTTAGGATCTTCTAACTAGTAAGTGTGTGATCTTACATGTCCTGTTTTACACTACCACTAATTTTTCACATGCAAGACTCGCATTTGAAGATACAGTGTATAGAGACTGACAAGTAATACTTTGTTTTAGGTTTTCAGCAACAAGTACTTTCTTTATTACCAAAGGACATTTCACAGAGTCACTTCAGAGAATGCAAATGAAATCACAGAGTAAATGTCTTTCATCTTACTTCATGTTGGAGGAAAAGTGCGGTCTTTCTAGAAAATATTCTATTTTGGCATCATTTGAAAAGAAAGCTTTAATTAATAGTACGTTCAGTTTTCTGATGTTGAGTACTATTCAGAAATGTGGGCATCTGCAGCCAGCTAGAGGCCATTAAACATGCTTTTGCGTTCTGTTGACAGGGTTTTGCTTCAGTACAAAAAAAGCTCCAACAAAAGTCTCTCCAGCAGCTACAGAAAAGTGAAAGAGTAGGAGAAGACTAGGAAAGCATGTTAATATATCAGGTAATGCACACAAGACAGAAAATGAAATTGTGAATCTGTATATACATGGAGTTAAAGGTTTATGTGAAATGGGAGCTGAGTGACTCATTTCTTGGTTTGCTAACTGAACAACAAGTTTGCTCCAAAATAAATGTTACGGGGTTGTTATATGGGGGATGCAAAGGCAGAAAGCAAAATTAAAAACTAAAAAAATCCACCTTGTCTTTTAAGTCAACTGAAATTGCTGATATGCAATGACATTTTTCTGAAAACGTAGTATCTGGCAGGGGGGGGAAGTGTGTACTTCTACATTACAGCTAGTTCAATCCCTGCTGACATTTTGGACTGGCCGTTGTCAAAACAGGAATACTAAATATACTGTGAACCTGATTTGTAAGGTCCTATTGTCCCTCAATTTGAAGTGACTCATTTAATCCATCAGAAGAGTGAGAATATTCTGAGCATCTGCTGCAGGCACTTGTACAGTTGCATAATTCTCAGGAACGGGATCTTGAGGGGAAGGGAAAATTCTCTATGCTACATGTTCAAGAATGTGATGTCTAGTTCTTTTTTTTTTTAAATAACTGCAGTCCTGCAAATATCTTCACACTTAACCCAGGTATCCCAGTTCAGGTGTTTCACTGTCTTCCAGTGAAATGCTTTATGCACCAGCCACTGGAAAACTCCCCTGCAGGTTTGATTGATCTTATTAATGCTTATGCATTTGCACAGTGCAGTGCTGGTACACAGTTGCTAGGACGTCTTAGCAGAGATTCTGTAGCAGCCAGGGATGCATTCACAGGATAGCTGATTGCGTTGCTATGCCTGCCAACTAGTGGACAGATGAACAGTAAGCCCCTTAATTAGCAGAATCCATGTTAAGAGTACATTTTCTACACCTTCTTTCTGCATGTGCCTTAGGTTGATACAGTACTGGTTAAAATTTTCTTTTCTTTATATTTTCTCTCTTGAAGTTGCTGCCTGTTCCTTGCTACATCCCTTTTATTGAACTTGATGGGAGATGCAAGTGCTTAATTATCTAAAAACCTGGCCATTTATTTAAGTGCCTAAAGTTAGATTTAAGAGTCTAACTTGGAATAGTGATATAGATTTTAATGTTTTAATTTTGAATTTATATAGCACAAAATTCACACATTGTGCAAGATCTAAGCTTAGAAACATACCCAAGGCCTTCTGATCTTCACAGAAATTGTAAAAGAATTACTCTGAAGTGGATCATGTGTAATAACATCAGTCAGGATGACAGTGTGTCTTCAAATGTCCTACAGTAATTGTGTCCATGCCATCCATTCTTCACAAAATAATTTTTTGAAAGCGTTAAGGCAGGCGCAGCTCTTCAGTAACACAGGGGGCAGAAATGAAACTTAAATTAGTTCCAGCTGGTTCCAGAAATGCTGGCTTATCAGCAGGCCGGTGATACTGGGGTTGTTGATATATGTGTTGTGGACAGTTGGCACAGTGTGCAGAATCACCTTTGGGACTCACAGGGTTTGCTAAATCTTCAATGAGATGCAAACATGGCTGCAACAACCATCTGTAAATGGGAACAGAAGAGGCTTCTAAACATATAGAAAATGGCTGTCTCTCTACTCGAGCCTTAAAGCTTCCTTCTTTTCAAGTCTGATCACAGCCTTTAACACATGCGAAGTAAAAGAAAAAAGTATAAAGCTGAGTATTTGTTGCTATGTACGTTAACATAAGAGCAGGGGATAGCGAAGGGGACAACTTAAGTTCACCAAATGTACCAATGGAAGTCATCACCAAGACTGGTCACTTGCAGAGTGCAAATAATGTCACTGAGAACCATCTGGAGATATTAATTCAACTGATTCAACCAATACACGTAGCCATGCATGCGTCCTGAAGGGCAGCTTGAAAACACCAAGCTCGCTGATGTTGCATGCCACTCCTTCGTGTGGAGCAGACAGGCATCTGCCTGACTCCCTGTGGTTCTGACAGTTCAAAGTAGTTGAGAGCAGAAGGTTGGTTTGGCCTTTCTCCTCCACAGATAGAAAGAGTCACTGCTGGCTGCTGGCACGTAGCACACACCTGCGGCATTCCAGGGAACGGTTAAAAAAAAAAGTACTCTAGGAAGTCCAGAGAAAATCCACCATGGCCACCAGTGATGAAATTCTGATATATCACCACACCTGTTTGGAATAGTTGAAGGATGTGAAAGAGGTGTTTAGGACAGTTTTATGAGTGCGTCTGACTGTGTGAAAACTGAGAAAGCAGCCAGATAAGTATGGATGAGGTGACTTATTTGGAATGTAGGATGAGAAGTGGTCAGATCAGACAGCAACTGGCTACACTGGAAGCTAACCTACCTAACCAGATGATGACTCCTTGAGGTTATTATTGCCTCTCATGGTAAATATCTACTGTCTAATTGCCCAAGACCTACACTAAAAGACCATTGGTGTATGGGGGGGTCTGTTTGGGAGGATACTTGGGATGATCACAGACCACAATGCCTCACTGGGGATATTTCATTACCTACGGTGTGAGTACCAAGTCTCTAGAAATATTCGTTTCAGGTTGACCATTAAAATTGTTTGAAAAATGATCCAACCCATGTGATGCACAAAAAAAAATTCTTGGAGCAAACCACTAGAAATAGATGTCTATGGCAGATGCCTTGAGATTAATTTTGTGACTGCAACAAAATTACTTCATTTTATGCAGGACTACCCTTTTTGTTTGTATCACATCTACCAATTTTTGTTATCTCTCCTATGGACAAAAGATTGCCACCTAAACATATTGGACAACATTATTACACTTTGGTTGCACAATTGCTGGAGTTCATAAACTAATACCTATTTTCCTGGATCCATTCTAGGCAGCACTCCATTCAAATATGTGATGAATGCCCCTAGCCAAGGAAAGTGTCAGAAATCTCTTCCTATGGGCATACATTCATTTTTCTTGGACAGCTAACCTCTGAAGCCCTTATTTGAAGTCAATAGGAATTTTCCTTGAAAAAAAAAAGAAAAAAAAATCTAGCCCAAAGTAATTTTGTTTTTTAATACAGAAAGTTTCCAAAAATCCAGCGAGCAGCCCAGTCTTTATTCAAGCAAAATGTTTAGTAACATCACAAGAGAACATAAAAGCCATGCAAAGAACAACTGTAAAAATAAGAAAACTGACTTATCACAAAGGCAGTTATTTGCCACATGAATTAAAGGAAGCTAAGCATGCCATTCCCAATAACATAGACAACACAATATTTTCTCATTAAATATTCTTTTAGTGGATCTGCTAGAGAGTCTAGGTGAAGACGGCTTTCTCCAGGAATCTCAAATATTTGCAAAAGCTCGAGAGATAAACACAAAGAATTTGGGGAAGAGCATGACTATGAGAATACACATAGCTGCGGGGTTCCACTGCTGATCTGCATTTAGAGCAGCTTAAAATTGTTTCTGTAGCAGGAAAAAAACTGTGCCTTCATATGTTTTGCTTGAAGAAGTATAAAGCACTCCTGAATGGTCTCATCTCAATGCACAGAGGACTCTATGCCCACACTGAGTTGGAGATACACTACCAAAACACACACACACACAGTGTTTCTTTTTCTTTCAGATTTTTGGATAGAATTTTATTTTGATAAACTGAGACCTACGCCGATGTAAATTACACATGCAAATCTTCCATATGTCAAGATGGGAAAATTTACCACTTATATTTTGTACTTTATATTTCATTCTCCTGACTAAAGTAATTTTATCAACATAATACAGGCAGCAGGGCAACACTTCATAAGCCAGATGTTTATTGACCTTTGTGACCCTCCAAGTGTTTTCCTCCTGATTATTTGTGGTATGAACATAACAGATAACATCTGAAGTAATGTGGGAAAATGGGCCTATAAACCCAGTCACTTTTGATTTTTGTTTCAGATCATTTTGATTTCATTGGATTTGTTTCCTGAAGGTAAGAACTTCAGGTGAAAAAGACCAAGAAAACAATTGATCTGTCCCTCAGAAAGTCCCTAAGTTCCACTGTCGAATGCTGTAAGAGGGCACTGAAAATAGGATGAAATGAGAAAAAGGTCAGTAATTTGATACTACAAGAGGACTTATGTAGCAAAATAGATGCTGTGTATCGTATAATGAACTTTTTAGTACTAACTATGAAGTGCAACATATTGGCATAGTCATTAAAAATATTATATGAAAACAATTATTCTGAACTAAAAAAGCTAGAATACTAACTGGTACAATGCATCTGAAGTTAAAGCTATTATAGAAGAATTTAGGGTACAATGAGGGTTAAAGCTGTGTAAACAAGTAGGATAACCCTTTGGAGAGTATTATGCCAAACAGTAATTAGCTATGACCAGAAAATTATATTTTTCTTTCTGGATGGTACTGAAGCCTAGAAGTTCCCTTGTATTACACAACCCCAGCAGAAAGCACAATGACGAGAAATGAAACACAGAAAGGAAGATGGATGCTCAATCTCATCTGCTTCTTCTAAATGAATACTATGCAGCCTTTGGCTAGGAGTTTCCCAGCTGTGAAAAAAGCAATTGTTGTAGAAATAACTGCAGCACCCACTCCTCTTCCTCTATCCCCTGATATTTTAATGACTCTTCAGTAGGGCCATACAGCTGATTTAGTGAAACAATTTGTCCACGCCCCTCATTCTGTTCAGCGCCAAGTCACCTGGATGCCTTGAACTATCATCCACTAGGATTTAGGGCACCCCAGCTGGTTTTATCCTGAAATGTTCAAGGTAGTGATTTACCAAACCTGATTCATCTGTCCAGCTGCGGAGGAAGTAATCATGACCAGAAAGATGGTGAGATACAAACATTTCCGATCATGATAAATATTTCTGAATTTGGCATGGCATCACTCATCTTTCTCTTGAGAACAGAGAAAGAGGCTGTGGAAATTTAATCTTATTTGAGTGATGATTGGTTGCCAGACAGAAGTGTCTAATGAAATTACTCTTCTGCTTTTTGTTCCTACTTCTATTTAAAGAAAAGAAACTTCTACATAATTTTTCAATGCACAAATTACATTAGTTAAATAACTGACTTGTCACTAATTTCTGTTTCATACGAAAAACTCAACTGCAAAGCTCTGAATTTTGCTACTCCTCAGTGAAAGGAGACTATCTAGATACTCGCCACAGAATCAGAATACTTCATCATTGCTGAAACCAACTGCCCTCAAACTCTATTATTTTTCATTAATAGATTAGGCTGAACTATTTAGTTTGCCTTAGATCTCATGGAAAACTTGTAAACTGATGACGAACAAACTGTGCTGAATGCTATAGTCTCTGGGTCAGAGAAGATGCCGATGATTAATCTGAAATTGTGTATGAAAAATACCACCAGATTTACAAAAAGTGGTTTCCAAGATAGGATTCACTAAATCTAACACATTACCTTTCTTTGGATGCCACAGATACTATGGTTGAACTCCTGTCCTTCATTAAAGATAGTGCTAATGATTGTGGTTCCATTATACATTTTGACTGCTAGTAGGATTTGCTGAGAACTGATTCTTCAGTTCACCATCAAAGTAAATTACTAGGTTCATTAACCTGTCAGAGCAGAAAGCCTCCACTTTCAACCAGTAGCTCAGGGCCCTCATCCAGAATGTGAGACTGGGTTCGATGCCGTATGCTTCAAACCACACGTGAGATCTGTTCTAATGATGACGAGCAGGCGTTTAAGTAGGTTACACAAAATGAAGCAAGGAAAACAAGGTGGTGTAGGAAGACTGGTGCTCAAGCAGCCTGAGGAGCGATGCTTGGGAGGACCGTGCAAGAGTCGGAAGATCCAGACCAGGGAATGTTTGGCTGTTTATACAAAGGGGAACTGAGTAAGAGGAAGGAACCAAAGGCACTGGCTCCCCCATCCTTGCATACTAAAAACTTTGGGTTTAAGGTATTAGTCTGGATAGATGGGGCTTAAAACAATGTAAACTCAACCTCATTTTTAACAGTTGCTTCTTATTTAATCTTCAAATGCTTCAGACACATTACCAGTGATACCAGCCTTTGATACCTAAATTGGATATAAAGAAGCTATATTAAAAAGGCAATAATTTATCTCAGTTAATTTCCACACATCACAGTTACTAGTTTCTTAAAGGAAGCATTGGAGAACTTTGCCTGTGGTATGTTATTTATAAACTTCTTTAGCCAATAAAGCTAGGATTGAGAAAGCTTTAAGTGTATAAACAGAGGTAGTAGCTGGAAGTCTTATTTTAGCATTAACATGTTTGAAATTAGATTATAGATAACATGTGGAGGAGTAAAAACACAAAGCACCTCTGTTGCTGTGTGTATGTAAGAAAGCATGACGGCCTCTCACAGGCTACAGAGCACCCCAGAAGTGCAGTGGCAAAACATGGTTGTAATACGGGTCTGAAGATGCCAGATGGGCTCCAGAAAACTGATCTTAAAAAGGATTTAAGTAGCACATGGGGGAGGGGAAGTGTCTAGTGGACAATAACAAAGATTACAGTGCTGCTTGGTATTGGACAAAGCCAGCTCAGGTAGCATAACTTTACCTGCCAAAATCCAAAGGTAGGATGCAGTGTGCGAGTAAAAGACAAACACTGTACTCATATAGAAAATGTTAAACACTGCTGTGGTTCTTCATGTAGGGAAAACAACCTTTTCTACAACCTCTTTCATGTTTCAGTTTGATGTCAATTGTTTTGAACAACAAAAGGGAAAGGAATCAAAATTTGGACTAAAGCCCATAATGCTTACTGAAATGTATGTGTAGTGAAGTACCAAAGATGCCATATGGGAAGGTTTTGACTAAGCATTAACAAAGCTGCAATGAAAGAAACTGAAAAGAACAAACAAGAAGAGAAAAGAGCATCTTCTGATTTCCTTCAAAATTTCATTACAGCGTGATGGGATTTAGATGTCCATATGAAATACGTATTCTCTATCTAAATGACAAAACCCTCCTTATTTACATTCTACTTGTGTATTTGGTTTGGAAGAAGAACATAAAATATTATTGAGTGGTGATATGCAAAATATAAACCCAAGTAATTAAGTATTCATTTGTACAAGCTTGAATAGTGGTTACAAATTAAGTATTTGTGGATTCCCATCTGTGTGTGTATTTACTACAAGCTTCCGGAACAGGGGAAATAATATTTCGTCCATCCCACAAACAATCTACCAAGATGTTTGTCTTTGTGTAACCTTGGAGGACTGAACTCAGCTCTGATACAATTCCAGTCTTTTCAAAAGAGTTACATCTGTTATATGAGGTCTGAATGTGAGCTATTCTTCTGAACTTCCTTGCATTTCCTCTTCACCCTGCATTGCTTCCTTCATTACAGCAATGTGTTTAGTTTTATCCTTGACACAGTTTTCCTCATCTGTTCAGGAAAAAAAAAATATTTGACAAGAGCGGTAACAAAATTAGGAATTTATTTTTTTTTTTAAACTGTAACAATGAGACATAATTTAAACAGATGTAAATAAGGCAAAGTTTTAGAGTGCCTGGTTGCTTTAGAGCTCTTTCTACAGTCTCCTTTAGTGGGACATTCCTACAGGCAGATGAAAGAAAGCAGCTTGCCTCAGGCCACACTTCTGATTTGCCTTTATTTTACTCAGTTTGGCCAGTTTCAGATGTTATGTATGTATGCTTATGGCATACTAGATTGCATACAGCATTTATGGGCATTATTTTAGTCCATTGCCTATATTCAATCCACATTTACTCACTATCTCCATCATCAAGTCTATGTCTCATGCACTTCGGGTTCACAGGTTACTTGAAGAAGACCCTTATGTGTTTCATTATACAGCTTAAATATATACTTCATAGCCTTTGTCTCCCAACAATGTAAAGAATTCCCAGAATTTCTGTAAGTAAATGCACCTAATTTGCAAATAGTGGAAATCTCACACTCTCCCTCCACTGGTGTCTAAACACAGTGGTGGTTTTGACTCCCTAATCTCCTTTGCATGTACAAAAGGAAAGGATAACTCCGTTCTTTAAGATGCAGGGCAGTCTGTAGTACCCCACTCTTCTGGCTCCATCAAATCAAGTTGTCCAGAAAGTCTGTTGTAGTGGCCAACTGCTGGGCGGTGATAAAGGAACACAGTGCAAAGTCTTGTGAAATTTGCTTTGAGCCCATGCTCTAAGCCTGGCTCTCAATTTGTTTGAAATGCTTCCTGCATGCATGCTAGGATCATTACATTAGTAAACCGAACAGATTTCTAACAGTGATTTGTCTTTTTGTTCATTCAACAAATGTGCTTTCTCTTTTAAACAAGATTCTATTTTCCCACAACTTTAGAGGTAATATTTATCTCTCCACAATTAAAAGGAACTATATTTGGGCTCTCCACTGCCACAGTTTTTTACTTTCATATGCCTATTTTCATATTAATGCATTTAGCTTCATCTCTGGTCCCTCTCTATGTGCTTTATTTTCTTTTTAATCAGACCATATATTTCATCACTAGTAATCATATTTTCCCCTCGAATTGCATCAAACATACCAATAGCAATTGCATTTGATTTATCTCTAGTTTATATTTCTTTTACAAAATAAGTGTCCTCAACTGTTTCTGTTAAGATTCTTGGAATGAAGAGCATTTAAGAATTGCCTACTCAACAGGCTGAACGTTAACTCAGTGTGAAGATATTATCTCATGTTTTAACATATCTTGACTTAACATTTACAATTACATCAAATTTTCAACAAACACTGAATTAAATACTAAAAGCTCATGTTCCGCATTTTGTATGTTCCCCATTCATGTTTATTGTGGGCTTCACATGTCACAGTTACTTACTTCCCTAGAATTTTTTCTTTAATTTACAGTTATTTATTCTCTACAGTTTCTTCTCTTGCCTTGACCTTCTAAACAGGCATACAGAACCAACATACATAAAATGAGTTGCATTTCACAGAACAGGATACATGGTGGTCTTTGTAATTATTCAACATGTCAGAGTCTTTTAGTAGGAGAATACAATTAACCCTGTGTTCTTTAAATCTGTCTTTTTAGCAAATTTATGTTCATCAAAACCCTTTTTAAACTCTGTGATTAGGGCCACATATTATTTGGTATCTTCAACGTGGCCTCAGAATCTTTTTAAAGCTTATATTATCTTCTAGACTATTTCTCTCAAGCACCTTTTATGCCTTCATCTATGCTATTACTCATTAGTTCTTTGCTTAAGTGTTTTGGTTTATTTCTTCAGTTAGGATATCCATTTCAGTGTTGGGAAAATTGTGCCCATGGCATTCATTCACTGATGGAGACCTTCTTCAGAAACCACATGATGTTGCTGAGTCACAGAATCTCAGAATAGATGAGGAGGGAAGGGGGGAAGGGACCTCACCTCATCCAACCTTATGCCCCCCCAAAGCAGGGGCAACTAGAACAAGTTATTCAGGACTGTGTCCAGTTGGCTTCTGAGTATCTTGAAATAAGGCGACTCCACAACCTCTCTGGGAAACTGCTTCCAAGGTTCAACTACCCTCACAGTAAAAAAGATTTTATTATGTTCAAGTAGAGTTTCCCTTATTTCATCTCATCCTGCTGCCTCTTGTCCTTTCACTAGGCACCACTGAGAAGACCCTGGCTCCATATTCTTTACTCCCACTCATCAGGTATTTATACACATTGATATGATCCCCTGAGCCTTCTCTTTTCCAGCACAAACAGTCCCAGCTCTCTCAGCCCCTCCTTCTATGTCAGATCCTCCAATCCCTTGATCATCTTTGTAGCCCTTCACTGCACTCACTCCTGTATGTCCATGTCTCTCTGTACTGGGGACCCTGGGACCGGACACAGCACTCCGGATGTGTTCTCACTGCTGCTAAGTAGAGGGGAACGATCAGCCCTCTTGACCTGTTGACAATGCTCTTCTTAATGCATCCAAGGACACTGCTGGCTGCCTTTGTCACAGGAGGGCTTTGCTGGCTCATCCCAGGTCCTTCTCTGAAAAGCTGCTTTCCAGGCAGTCGGCCCCCAGCATGTACTGGTGCATGGCTTATTCTTCCCCAGGGACAGGACTCTGCACTTCCCTTTGCTGAACTTCATGCAGTTCCTCTTGTCCCAGTTCTCCAGCCCATCAAGGTCCCCCTCATGCATCAGACACTCCCCTCAGTTTTGTATCATCTGCCAACTTGTTGATCATGCGCTCTGTTCAGTCATGCAGGTCTTTAATGCAGAACATTAATGAACAATACTGGTCCCAGTAATGAACCCTGGGGTACACCACACACTAATGTATTGGCCTTGAGATAGACTTTGTTCCACAGATCCCAACCCTTTTGAGACCAGCAGTTCAGTGAGTATTCAATCCACCTCACTGTTCTATTTAGCTAGCCCATACTTCATCAGATTGCCTATGAGGAGGTTATGGGACACAACATCAAAAGCCTTACTAAAGTCAAGACAAACCACATCCACTGCTCCCGTCATCCACCAAGCCACTTATCTCATCATGGAAGGCTCTCAGGTCAGTTAAGCATGATTTCCTCTCCATAAATCCCTGCTGACTACTCCCAATAAACTTCATGTCCTTCATGTGTTTAGAAATGCTTTCCAGGACTATTTGCTCCATCACCCTCCCAGGGATCAAAGTGAGGCTGACTTACTTGTAGCTCCCTGGATCCTCCAACTTGCCCCTCTTGAAGACAAGAGTGACGTTTGCTTTCTTCCAGTCCTCAGGAACCTCTCCCAATTGTCACGACATTTCCAAAATTATTGAGACTGGCCTTGCAATGATATGGGGTCAATGAGCCCTTGTGTCAAGCCTGTTGGGCAGTCCTTTTTCTGGCCTACCACTTGTTGATCCAACTACATAAATAATTTTGTGTTTGCTGCATGTTTTCTCCTGCTGAGGCATCTTTTCATCTTCCAGCTTCATTTGTAGATTATGTTCTCTCTTGACTCTTTTCTTGATTATTTTGTTAGAAACATGAACTACAGTAAAAGACAAAAGTTTACTATTCAATATCATGTATTTCACCACTAAGTGGTCAGTGATTCCTCCTGACACTGATTAATAAAAGTACCCTTAATTCATTGCCTTCATTCCCGTACTTGATGTAAGCATAAAGTAAAATTAATATGAAATTGTTTGCCAAGACTTATTTATGGCAATACTAGCTTGACAATATAGTAGGATATAGGGTTGAGGGTGTGCCAACTTTCTGTTTAATCAGGAACTTCTTAGATGTGAGTGGTACTTTGATCAGCTATAAAACAATCATTGCTTTGGCATGATGACGTCACTATGGTATCTTCTGCCTGGAAGCTTTTATTGCAAGTATTTATACTCAGCAGCATGAAGTTTTGTTTCAAAAGGTTTCAAAGCCTGGACTTACTGTGACCGTGACTCATTTTGTGCATCATATTTGCAGGGTGCTGATAAAAATTAAAAAATGCTTTAGGAAAAAAGAAATTCTGGACAAAACCAAAATGCAGCTAAATACAGAGCTAAATGCATGCTAGCATTGGTGGACACGAGCTCTACAGAAATTATTCCGTCAGAGTACATATAGGTCAGTTTTGCTGCAACTTTCATCATAAACTAAATAATTACAAACAGTCATAATTCTTCCAGCAGTCAAATCTCAAGAGGTCATCATTTTAGGTTTGGCTCTCTCAGTGACTTCAAGTAGTGAATATATGGTCTGTTCAGTGCAGAGAATTAATGAGTGAAATGTAACAAAATATCAGTTTGAAGTCATAAGGCTCTGACATATCGAGAAGGTACCACGGGGTAATGAATTGCCATGTGTCAGCTCCTCTGAGGTAACCGTCCATATACACATTCTTCCTCTCCTGCAAATGCAGTATAATCATAGGTAGCTTTTCTCTCAATTAAAGAAGGACAGGCTACTTCACTTTTACTCGAGGTAAGAGAATGCACACAGAGAATTCAACGTGCCAATTTACTACCTCACAATAATTTGTATTTCCTAGGTATCCGTAAGAATTCAAATGCAAATGTGCTATTAGGATTAGCTAATCTAATATCCTGTAAAGCACTAGCCAGCAAGTTTCACTCAGTAATTTCTAGAGTGATCTCAACAACTTTTTGATCTGGATTACATATCTAGAAAGACATCCTACCATAAAGCACACCACTTAAAGACAAATAATTTGAAACGCCTCCTAACATGTCATTGATTGTCCATTAAAAACTTAGGTATTTTGCTGAATTGGACCTCAAAACTGCAGGAGATGATGAATAATAACATTTTCGCATAAGCTATTTCAAAGGTTAGTTTATTTATTTTCTACTTTGAGTGCTTCTGGTATTATCTTCCAGGTACAATCCATCCTCTTTTCCTGCTCCTATATAAGTACTGGAATTGCCATAATCAGGCAGATCAAAAATCCATCTAGCCCCATGACAGAAGGTCAAAATGGTCACTGAGGGAGACAGCATCAGAAACAGATCAAGTGTAGAGCAATCTTTCACAGGAATATTCTCCATATTTCCAGGTAGATCCTGAATCAGAATCTTCTTCAGGGCTACTGTATTTAAAATGGCAATGGGCCTATCTTTCTTAAGTTTGTCCATTCCCTTTTATTTAACTCCCTCATCCTCCCTGCCAAACACTCAATTATTGTTACAGCTGATGAAGAAAGCTCAGCAGCTGTAGAGCTGGCATGTTTACCATGCAACCCAGTAAGTTAGTTGGATAGCACCCTCATAAATGGGGAATGAATGGGTGCTCCATCCTCATTCTGCTCCAGCACTTTGGATGGGGCTAAGAGTTACTCCAATGCAAATATGAGAACAATAAACAATAGGTCATGGATTAGGTTTTTAAAAAGCAAAATTTTAGTACTTTGGATGCTGAGAATAGATGTTTTCTCTAATTTATAGACAAGCAAAATCAAAAGGGCAATAGAAACTAGCTTTTCAATAGACTAACTGGAAGGAAAAAGTTAGGGCCCCTTTGGGGAGTGGTAACTAAGTAACTAACTAAATAGGTTGCAATTCAAGAAGATGAGAGAGATGGAGAAGGTCCCCGGGGTGCTGGGAGGCTGATTACCCATGCATACATATGAGAGGAGTAGAAATCCAGAAGAAAGCAAGAGATGTCAAGGGCAGGGTTATTCGGAGCAAAATTTCTGGAAAGCCAGGCAGATTTGGGGTTTTGAACAAAGAAGCTACCTCATAGTGATTATTTTGACTATTTCCTAGAAAACAGGATGCCACATACATTCTTGTAAATTACCAGGATTGTCGCTATTGGGATATTCTCCATTTCTCTTCCTAATGCAGAGGGGCTCTAAATATTCGCTAACCACTCCTACCAAAGGCAATGAATTTCTTTTTTACATGCAAAACTGAGAAATGTACCTTCCAAGCTTTTATAGACTTATGATCACAGTAATATTTGCATATTTTACAGCACAATAAACAAGATATTTTGTCATGAGGTACCAAAGTGTGATGTGACATATGAGATTTATATGGAGATGTTAAAGCCTGAAGGTTCACTGTTTGAGTTTTATTAAAAAATGAACCATGATTCAGTTTTTCCAGGGCACTCTTTAAAAATCAATGACACAGCTACAGCTGTAAGGTGAGAAAAGATTATGATAATGTGACTATATATTAACAGTTTCAACTGTGATATAACAACTTCCTTTTGTAGTAATTTAATTCTATGCCTTTTTAAAAAAATGTCATACTAACTACTTTCAGGAAAGTTGGCCCCAGTCTGGATACCTTTGAGCATTTCACCCAAAATGGTTTACTCTGTCTGAAAAATGACTGATAATCCAATTAGCTTTTCCCCCAAACACAATTTTCTTTGGAAAGTGACAACCATGTTGTGTCTGAGACAGACATGGTGAACTACTCACCCTCTTTCCAGATAAAACAAGGACAGCTGTAACCCCAACTTGCCTCCCTCCTTTCAGGACTAAAACTAAACAGGAAATCTTGGTTTGCTCTTTTCTTGTTGTTTTAAGATGAAAACCAGCCAGTTTCAAGGAGGTAGAGTTACATATTTATATATTTTTATATATTCATATTTATATAGCAATAAAAAAAGAATGTGGAAATGCAAAACGATGTTAGTTTCAAGTGCCTTTTGTGTTACACTAAGTCCAGAAGTCCAGAGTTCTACTACCTGAACAGAACAGTATCATTTGAAAAGAAGTTGCCTTTTTTTCCCCCTCCATTACTTCTGCCAAGATGCAGTTCCAAAATAACACTTCTCTGACAGTCAGAATCCTGATTCTAAATTCACAGCTTAAATTTCATTATGGTCACTCCACAGGTATTTGTTATTCTGCCAGCATTGTCCCCTTAGCTGAACAGCTCTTTTCTCCCCCTCATGTTTTTTGTCACCCTCTTATACATGTATGGCATAGTGGCTAGTAAGGTAGGTAAAAGATCACTACTAGGGTAGAATCCATCAGCACCTCTACTTATGATCAATATTAGTTATTCTTTTTCTTTAATGGTCATGACACAAGCAGCATGAAATGTGTTGATGTCACACATTTGGGAAGCATCAACAATGCAAACCAGTACTGGAATATCATATAGACGTATAATTTAAGCAGTGGAAAAATACCCATCAAATGAAATGTAACAGCTTAACATGCAAGATGCTGTGCTTAAAGACTAATGGCAGAAACTTCTGCTCTGAGAACTTTTGCTCTTTGTACTTGTGGTTGGAAACATGTTTTTGCATGCTGATCACGTGAACCAACAGGCAAAGGGAACCCAGAACACGTTGGGAAAGGCACTGCAGAGATACTGAATATCTCTGCCATCCCAGAGCGGCACTCAAATGCTTCAAACCTGAAGGGACCACAGAGAAGTATTGGGAGATAAGGTAATGAAGAGCCCATTTTCTGAGACATTTATTTACTTAACCTCAGTCTGTGTTTTATTTTGTAATTTCCCATGCAATTACAGTATTACAGTAAAGTATTAAATACTTTAAATCTACTGAAAATCAAATGGAAGGATATTGGATGAGGATGATGTGATTTAATTTTAGTCCTTCTAACCACTGTAGTGCTTTTATTTTACTAATTTTCTTCTTCCGCTGTACTTTTGCCAAGTGTGGAAATTAACATGAATCTCCACGTCACTCTTCACCTGCTGTGCAAGCAATTTCTAAACATCAGGTTGAACTGCATAAGCAAGCATATCTTGTGCTCCATACTGCTGCAGCCAGGATGCTTCCAAGACATGAAGTAATTTATATAGAGCTACACTACATTTTAAACAGTGCTGTAAATATGAGAATAGTTTAAAGCTTTTATTTTGAAACTCCTCTTAGCTGGGGAGAAGAACAGCCCTCCAACAGTTAAGTGGAGTCCATTTTCAGAGATTCCTCTTATAAAAAATTCTCAGTGAGTGTGACTGAGCCCCCATAGGCAAAACTTTCCTCCAAAAACAGCCTTTAAAACCTGCTTGACTTTTGCTGCTTTCACACACCACTGCCTTTCCTCTCAAAGGATCAGAGAGATTTCCCTCTGTCCTTGTGGTGATGAAGGCTAACCATATCTTGTGCTATATTGGGAAAAGTGCAGCCAGCAAGTCAAGTGAAGTGGGTTTTCTCCTTTATTTTGAACTTAGGAGACCACATCCGATGTACTGTGTTCAGTTTAGGACTTCCCAGTAGAATAAGGACATGGACATACCAGAATGAACCCACCGGAGGGCCACCAAGGTGACTAGGAGGCTGGAAGCGATCACACACAAGGAGGTGATGGAGCCCTGTTTGTTCAGCCTGTACAAGGGAGGTCTAACGGGAGCTCTTCTGCTATGATAACACGACAGGGACAGTTTCTTCTTGCACACAGTGGAAAAGTAAGAGGCAATGCTCCTAAGTGGCAACAACAGAAATTTTGATTCATGCTTTCACTGGGAGAGTGGTCAAACACTGAAACAGGTTGCCCATGCAAGTTGTAGAATCTCCTGAGAAACCTGATCTAACTTCCAAGTTAGATCTAACTTCAAAGTTGGTCCTCTGCTTTGAGCAGACTACAGACCAGATGACCACCAGAGGTCACTTCCAATCTAAATTAGTCTCTGGTTCTAACATAATCTGAGTTTGCAATTTTACCTTGCCTTTGTAACCCTTTGGAAATGTATGAAAGAGTCTACTGGAGTTATTTATTCTAAAAGATGATCAAGAGATTCTTCCCTCCTAGCATTTTACCTCTTTCCTCTTGGGGAAGGGTTGTTTTTTTTCCAGGCCTGCTCTTGTGACTCTTGCATGTTAAAAAGGAAACTTCTCTCAGGTCGACCTGCCTCTCCCTGGCATTAGTATTAATCTTCAGCCCCTTCCTTCCAGATTCTAAGTCACTCTGCAAGATGCCATCTGAGGATGAAAGAGGGTGCCAAGTTGCCTCCACAGAAGAGACAACAGTATGCTCTCATCACAAATAAAACAAAAAACATACTGGGCTGTATTAGCAGGTGAGTGGCTAGAAGATAAAGGCAAGTTGTCATTCCCCTTTCATTGGTGCTAGTGACGCTGTACCTGGAATACAGTGTCCTGCTTCACCCACTCCCTGGCTCAGAAGGGATGTTGAGAAACTTGAGAGTCCAGCAAAGTGGTAGGAAGATGGAAAGGAGCTATGGGCATAGCTCCTCACATATGTGGGGAGAAATCTCTTTGGTTTGGTGAAGAAGAAAATATGGTGTGAGCTAATTAATAGTGGCCTGCAACTATTTGAAGGGGAAATACAGAGATGACAGAAACTTTTTGTGGTAGTTGCAGATAGTTTTGCAAGGGGCAATAGCAGAGATGTGCCGCGTAAGAAGTTCCAACTGGACATTACGAAAAAAAGTCTTCGCTAAGAGCGTGGTGCAGCTCTGGGACAGAAAGACTGACTCCATCCTTGGAGGTTTTAAAGATTCAGCTAGACAAAGCCATTGCTGACCTGACCAGCCATTGAAAAGTCCTCCTTCGGTTAGGCAGGTGGACTGGGTGATTTTCAGAGGCCCCTCCAACCACTATGTTTATATTTCCGTAATTCACAGTCTCCTATACTACATTGTTATCTCTCCTGCTGTGTTCCCTGGCTATCTCCATTTCCCCGCTTTTCTAGAGAGGTAACTCCTGTTCTTTCCAGAAAACAAGTCTTCTGTTTGCCCATGCTTTGCAGTGATTTAAACCTGTTTTTCAGCTCTGCTCCTCCTCCACTAGTGATCTCTTCCTCCATTTTGACCTGTTGATGTATGGGGTTTTTTGGTCATCCAACTCATTTAAGCATCTCTTCTCTATGTCATCTCATTTAATAGGTGTCTATAAATTTCAAGCCCCTGCACAGCCTCCTCTCTCCCTTCCTTTGCCCTCTATTTTCATATCGCTCTTTCACCAATCCTCCAGCTGCAGCACTAATCCTCAGATCTTTTCTTCTGTCTGGCAACACTTCATCAGTAGGTAATTTCCATCAGGTACCTATTCAAGATTAGAAAATATCCCGCAGCTTCTGCATCAAGTCCTTTTCATGCCTGTTCCATTTTTAGTCAGATTTTATGCATTAAAGAAACTGTATTTCTCTGTCCCTTGCCTGTTTTTAATAGACCATGGAGGTTTTTTTGGATGTGTCATATTGAGTCAACAACAATCTGTGCGGACATGAAAATATATAGTAACTTATGAAGACTATCAAGTTTGTGAAAGATGATTTTGCCTGACCTTTTAAAGACATGTGGTGTTTAAATTAGTTCTGTGAGTAAGAGATCAATTCAGATCAAATTTCCCTAAATTTAAAGAGAAAATTGTACTTCCTTCATCTCACCCTATAAAAACATTTTTTTTAATGCTCTTTATTTCTTCACTTTTATAGTCCCTGGACTTTCCTCAACATTGGCTACTTCCATTGTAAAATGTCAGCAGTTAACTGTCCATCAGGGGTGATTAAAAGCAGAAAGCTTTGGCTGGCTCAGCTGCACGCTGTGTTACTCAGCATCCCTGGAGAAGCCTGTAAACTACAAACTGCAGCAAACCACAGATCCCACAGACTCTAACCAAGCCAACTACCACCAACCACTGCATCCTTGTCTTTCATTTGAAATTAAGTGGGAAACTGAGAGAACATGCCACAACTTTTGGTATTGATTGAAGTTCCCTAAACTGGGGAGATCTAATGTGACCAGGTAGCTAGAACCAGGTAGCTGGTTTGAGATGTGACTGCACATGACTAAGTGACGCAAATTTCTAGTGCTGCAAACTCGTCGCTATGTCATGATGGGTATTTGGTGATTTTCTTTAATATACCAGTTCCTAGAGTCATAAGACTACAAGAAAACACCAAACATCACAGATTTTACACATTGAGGATGCTGACTGCAGTCTTCTGCTCACAGAGTACTTTAACCAAACTTATTTACCCTGAGTCACTCCCAGTCCTAAAGATCTATTTATTGAATTGGCAAACATAATATTTGATTTATACATATATAATATGTTCACCACAATAAAATAAAATACAAAAAGTTCATGCATCACATTGTCCCAACCTATATTTATGGACTTCTATTTTTGGAATAGGTGGTTCAATGATAATTCAGGTCTAGATAAAACACCTAAAAATTGAGTCTTCTAATGTCATTCCTAGTTTTGTTTGTTATGTAATTTTATGTCTCTTTTCACTACCTTTAAATTAATAGTCTCACAATATTTTGGAATAGCACTAGAATATCATGTCACAACATGGAGATTATGTTATTTGTAGAAGTAGGAAGGATTTAAATGAATTAGTGATGCTGAAAGAGAGTGGAAGGAAGAGTTTTAAAAACACATTTTTTCAGTTGACAGTAGGATATAGCATAACTGAAGAATAATGGTTTTTATTGCTTGCTTATTTAGCTTCACTTTTCTTTTACAATGAAAATGCTTGGATTAATTCATATTTACTCCATCCTTTTTGTGTGGTGGTAAATGCAACCCTGCACAATGACACTGTCTGATCTAATGCTGCAGATCTGCTCCAACAGTTGGATACTGAAAGGCCTTTTAAGAATATGCCGCAATAAAACCTGCCATTTTCTTTCTGTTCTGACTTCTTTATGTTGCCTTACCACAGTTTTATGTGCTAATTGTCTGTAAATCTTAGTCTTTGACATATACAGACATAATTTCATTACAAAAAAGTAAGACAATATCCTATAATAAACTGACCACGGGATCCTCAGAGTGATCTTCTTAGGGCCTTGCTCCTTTATCATCACGATTTGAAAAAAACTTCCATAAAAATACAAAGTGACTCATGAAGGGCATTAGGGCTGTGACAGTAGCTTTTGTCTGACCTTTTGTGGTCTCAGGGGATTAAACTTAGTTCTGTAAGTAAAGAGCAATTCAGATAAAGATACTTGAATGAATAAATAACTTGGAGAAAAAGGGAACCATTTTATTCAGGTTAAAGCTGACTTCTTTATGCTTTCTTTATGCTGAGTTGATTTTCCTTTCCAAGAGAAAAGAATATTTGATGGGGTAAAAACCCCACCTTTATTCTCTCATACCAGATTTGCAATCAAAGGACTGCAAAAATCAGGAAAAGAAGTTAAATTCGATGTAAAGGCTAATCAGTTATTTTTCCTGTGTTAGGTGCTTTCAAATAGATTTTAAAATTTATGGGGGATCATCTGTTCCTTTTTAGCTAATTTAACATAGGACACAACAAACAAATTTAGTCAGCAGTAGGAAGTAGGAATTACAAGATTTAAAACTGTGATAATTAACAAATTAAGATAATTCAAATAGGCAATCTCTGTTCATACCTAATCATTGCCTCAGTTTTTCCGTATCAAGTTAATATGGAACACAGTTATAATTTCACTCAATTCCTACATAATCAGCACAGTTAATTGCACAAGAAAACTAAGCAATGTTTTTCAAAACCTGAAAGTCTTTCAAACCTATCTGTTTTCTGGGATTCTCTGCCAGCCTAGTACCATTATATAACCAAATCATGCTTTTTAGCTACAGGTATTAATGATAACCATAGATAATATGCTATCCAGTGCCCCAAATTAAGGCCCTGTAATGATAGTTTTAAAATTATATCATCTTCTAAACAAGTAACTGGTATCAAAGCAACAATAGGTGTTGGAGAGAGAAGACTCTGCACAGGAGACTGCTTCTGTATATTAAGGACACAAAGCACTTCAAATTTAGTTGTCTTCTCCTGAATTTGCCCTAAAGGTCACAGAATTAATTCTAAAACCTGTAGACATCTTCAAGATATTTTACATTACTATGAGTCATTAAAAGGTTGGCTGCACTAACCAGATAAATACTACAAGACCAGAAATTCAGAACCAAACTATAAATTTGTATCTCTCAAAAGTGAAAAGGTTCACAACAAAACAGGTATTTGAGACAGGATTTGATTTTAAATCTTTCCTCACCAATAATCACCAGTCTTTATCATCTCTGTGCTGTTGAAAAGCGTTTGTGGAATACACTGGTGAACCTAAGGCTATGTCTACGGTAGTGAATTAAACAGTGCTTGTGAGCGTTCCCAGACACTGCAATATGACTGCTCTGAAATTATTAGAGCGGTCCCTGGCATGCTCTTGGCCTGTACCAACTAGCAGTCAGTCTCCCAAGCAATTCCCAGGCACGGTCTGGGAGTTAGAACATCCCGCAGACCATTACCACCCAAGGATTTGCATCCAGCCACCCTGTTCTGGTGCCTGACTCTGTTTGTTTACTGATGTACTTGCGAGTCAGTCCATGCCAGTTGGCTTCCGTGCCTGGGAGTATTCTTGGGAACGGTTTTATTTGCTAGTATAGACATACTCCTATCCCTTTCCCACTAGTGCTGAGGAGAAGTAGGAGGCTTCAGGAAGGTAAAGACCAAATCAGTAAAGTTTCATTCAGTTGGAATTACTTTTGATAGCCAAATCCATAAGGATGGGGTTGTTTTCCCCTTTTTTTTAACAACTCACCCTCCCATTATTTTAATCCCACTGCAAAGAAGATGACACAGCATTCAGCTAAAGTCAGAAACAGTTTCAGGTGCAGCTTGTTTTTTCTGTATCTTGATTAATCCCATGCAGTATGTCGGGCTGCAGTTACATTTAAAGGCAGAATATGTCAATATTCAATATCCCAAGTAATCAGGAGAGACTGCCCACTACCTCAAGTACTGTCCTTGAAGCCAAAAGACCACAGCATTAATTCTTGCCCCTGCACAGAGTTCCTGTCTTGTTTTGGGCAAATTGTTTACAGCCCAGTCCATAACGTCTAATCTGTTAGGCTCAGGATTATGCTTCCTCTCTGCCTCCAGTACAATCCATTTAAGCCTGCAATAAGATGATGACACCCCAAAGCAGACCACCAACTATCCTAATAGTTAAGGCAGCCCTAAGGAGATGCTGATTTTAAATTCTTCCAGCTGAAGAGTGACAAAATGGAAGGGCCAGTGTCTCCCGTTTGCAGGCTAAATGCTCTAGCCTTTAGGATAGAAAGTACAGTACAAGCAGTTTACTTGCTCCCTTCCCACTTGTGAGTACTTACTCTCAGGGGAAATCTAGATTCTTACCTTGCAATCTTGATATAGATATGCAAGCCCCAAACAGAATGAGTTTTCAAACCTAGGTATTACCAGTACCTTTGGGATAATTTTAAGTGGCTCCTCAGAACATGATGTTTTGGGGTTATCCTAACTTTGCCTAGTCCCCAAATTGTGGGCTTTGGATTCCTCTCTTGAGTCCCAGTCTCATCAAATTTAGCTGTGCTGTGCTGAAATTAGGGACACCTAATCGCTGTAATAGCTCTGGCTTTCAGATCTCTGCTGTATTTACACTGTCTTGTTACTTGGGGCCAGAGTCAAAGTACCCTGGGGACTGCCTGCATGTTGACTATCACTTTGATTCTCATCTGGAAAATCAAGGTGCCTCTCCAAAAAAGAAGTCTGAGGCAGAGAGCAGGACTGGCTCATACCTGAGCTCCTGCTCCTCCAGGCCATACAGACATAGCTCAAGCCATTTGGCTCTTTGAATTCAAACACAGATTTCAAAGTCGGCAGAAACAAAGCACTGCCTTAATTCGCCATGCGTAATATGGGGAGTAGCTGAACTTTTCTACTTTACAGGGATCGGGAAGATAATACATTCCCATTTTGGAGTCACTCAGGCAATACACCATGGGAGCCATTCAAAACACACATCCAAACAGATGAAACGTCTTTGCTGGTGCAGAGGGGGCCAAAGGATGGAGGCAGTTATGGATCACTGATTATCAGGACAGACTCACACTGTCCTAAATCCTGGTGAAAGCTTCTTTATGTACACCAGCTGAGTATAGGTGAAGGGCAAGGTACTTGCAGCTCTATGGCAGAGGCAGAGCGGGGCAGAAGCCAGCGAAGTGGGCTTGATGCCAGCTGAGTCCCCCAGTGCCAGAGGAATTCTCAGCTGGGAGAACCTGGCTGCCTTCCAGCCTTGCTCCTCTGCATATATATATATGTATATATGTATAGCAGAACTTTTAAAGAAATAATTATCTTCCATATGTCTTCTAGTTTGACTAAGATTTTTATCTCATATCTAGTCTAGTATAGAATAAGCCTGCAGCTGCCTGATCTGTGATTACCCTCAGCTTTCACATAAACCAGATTGTTAAGCAACCATGTTGACAAAAATCTCTATGCCTCTCTTCTCAGAAAAATGAAGACTAAATATCCCAACAGTGTAATGGCTGGAATACCTGTACTGGAGAAGAAATATAGGTAGGCACTCCAAAGATCTGCAATAACAGAAAATATCTTTTCGTACCTAGCACAGAAATACATGAGTGAAGGTATTGGCTAAAAGCAAAAGGGAAGAGAGAATACCTAAATGGATTTCCAGATAAAAGTAAGCGCTCATTTCCTCCACCCTAAAAAAAACCCTACTTTACTAGTTACCAGGTGTTTCTAATTTAATTCATTTCATTAACTTCTTACAACTTGTTCAGCCAGCTCTGCAGACAATTGATTTTTATTACAATATGCCTCAGTGACTTTCTACACTATATCTTTTTTTTCCACTGACGGTTCTTCAAATCTCTTCCAAATTATATTTTGTTTCTGTCTTTTCAGAGTTTAGTCTTTCTTTTCAATCAACCTTATCACTCATTTAGCACATCCTTCTATAAAGCAAATATAATAGATATTATATAACATCAAATATTTACATATATGGTTGCTGCTTTCAGAGGTGTGATTTCAAAGTTTTCATTATTGTGCTGCTGCTAGTGAAAATTGCTGACAAGACAGAAGAATAGCCTGGTTATGATATTGTAACTATTTGATATATATTGGACATGTGAAACAACAATATTTGGAAAGTACTTTTGAATAATAAAGGAGGTTTTAAGATCCACAGCTGAGGATATCATGTGATAGCACTGAAACTTCTTAATCAGATTGTTTTCACCCTTAATTACACAGGCAGAGTTCACACTGACACCTGCTGTTAAGATTACCTAACTTTTCCCATTATAAGACCATTTTCAATTTTATTGCCAATTTAACTGTGTGTGCTGATATTTTTTGGGGTAAGTGTCATCTTCAGATTTAAATCAAAGGAAAAAAGAGAGAGTCAGTGTTTTAGATGAAATGTTTTTGTGATTTTCAAGAATTATGTGATGGATAACACCTCACTTCATATGAACTCTCAGTTACTTCATTTTAAAAAATCAGTTATCTACTTCCTTTGAAACAAGAACTTGAAAATCAGCAGACTTTCACTTGCTGAAGTTCCCTAGAAAGGCACCCATACTCAGCCAAGCTACAATACACACTGATGTGAGTGGAAGGGTATTACAATTTTGTATCCAACATCTTTGAAGATTCCACTTGCTTTTACTTCTGACAAATCACCAGGAGTGAAAAAAGACAGCTGGGGAAGGCGAACACCAACAAAGTAGGTAGGATGATGTGGACAGAGGTGTAGCAATGGGATGTATGAAACAGAAGAAGAAGAGACAAGCTCAGTAAGACATGCATTGCCAGGGAGCACTGAAAAAAAGAACAAATATTAACAAGAAAAAAAGAAGAAAATACTGGGGAGGAGGATAGGAGGCAACGAGCATTTAAATGATGCAGTATTTAAATCATGACTCCAAAGTCTTGACACTTCTCTGCTCTTTAGTAAATAATTATGAGGCAAACTGCCATAATTTTCCATCTCTTTCTATTCATGTGTCCACAAAAATGATAACCCATTTTTGTTACTTCTTTGGTAATAAAATAATGATGAAGTTCTGTGCCAGAGACCTAGACAGCCCAGGCAGATAACTCACATGGAAGATAAGCATGCAGTTGTTCTAACCTCCCCCAAGGAAAATCAGCATTAGGTTTCTGTGCAGTTGACTGCATACCTGGAAACTAAGTCCAGATATATGCTACTACAAAATCATTTGTTCTTCTCATAAAAGTGATATTACTCAATTCATGCTATGTAGGGATAAATTAAGGCAACAATTCTGAAACACCCTTCATAAAAGAAATGATGTTTTAAATTACTGGCATCCCTAAAATTGTTAGTGTTGAGTGCTCTCCTGCCAAGACCTACATATGAAATTGATGTTTGTTTTTTAATTAGGATGGTTTTACACTTTATTCTTCGCCTCATCCCCTCTCAAGAGAATTTGGAATCAGGAAGTTTGGGGTTTTAACCCTGAGTTTGCCCCTAGTTTTCTGTATGGCTTTTGAAAATTCAGTAAACCCATCTGCCTTTGCTGTCTACAATGTCAAAAAAAAATAGATAGGTGTATATGTGATCTACCAGCAACTTACAGAGCTTTCCACATACATGTTGGCAACTACATTTTGGCCCAGGTCAGCAGATGCTGAGTGTAGCAAAGACTACAATTAACATCAGTAAAGGGCAATCCTCAATGTCCTTCTTTGATGTAACACAGCTTGGCATTTATGCTTTCCTTCTCCTGTACTGACAACTCACACAACCCCAATATTTTACGGTCATCTGCCACCTAACTAACACTTCGTTAAGTAGAACACCTGCAGTGATTTTAACTACAACCCATGGTAATTTAGCCACTAATGGTCTACATTAGACCAGCAGTCATAAACTGGTTGGAAACTATCTAGTTGTCTCAGTCCTGTGGGGTTGTAAGAATGATAATAGTTGAATTATAGAAAATAGATGAACGATTGGTTTCTTTTCCTTATTTAAATAAGGAAAAATATTAAAATAAAGATGTGTTATGATGCTGACTGATGTATTTTTGAGCTGGTAGAGTCTTCAAATATTGATAAAGATTATAGAGAAAAATTCATTCAAATAGCTGTCCTCCTGATGTCAATTGGAAATTATGGGGCTTGTTTAGCTTACAGTCCCAGAAGGTCATCCAAAAACATCATATGGAGCTGGACTGTGAAATATATGAAAAGATATTGGTTTAAAATTTGCATTTCAACAAAATAGTTATACGAGAGAAAAAAGCACACAACAGCTAAAAAATTGCAGATGTAAGAGTATCAAAATAATTGTATTTGGTTAAAAAAATATTCAGCCCAGTATTTTGCATTCAGTTGTGGTCATATGTCTTGCAACGTCTCTGCACACAGAACTGCTGGGCAGTATTCACCAAGTCTTTAGATGGCCCCTAGGGACCAACAGGTGCTATTCAGAAGTATTCTGCTCAGTACCTTAGTGTCTCTATTTCCCTATTTTTATGTTTTTTACCCTTTCACTTTTGCTTCAACTCTCTTTTTTTTATTATGATTATTATCATTTGTTGTCCCTAATGATAATTTTAGTTTCTTCCTGGTTCCTTTTTCTGTAGCTTGCCCCTTGTCATTGAAAACATCTCCTTTCAGTCTAAACAGTTATAGCTTAAGTAATTTCTCATATGGAAGTTATTCCCTCTCTCTGATCATCCTTGTTGACCTTGACTAAATCTCCTCCAGTCCCTTGTATTTTTTGGAGGTGGTAGGGAAAGACAAGGCTAGAACTGCACAACATAGTACAGATATGGTGAAACTACCGATTTACATAATGGCAGAGTGACATTTTCTCTTCTGTTCTTCATTCTTTTCCTAATAACTCCTAATATTTGATTTACTCCTTTGATCACTACTGAGCACTGAGTGATGTTTCTGTGTGACTATCTATCATAACTCTCAGCTCAGAGCTCATGGAACTGAAATTAGGATTTCTCCCCCCTTATGTACAGCACTGTACATTTATCTACACTGAATTTAAGCTGTCATTTTATTCCTCAGTCACTAAATTTTACTATCCTGAATAAATTAATATCACCAGACTTGATTACCTCACTGCTGATGTGCTTTTTAAAGTCAGTTTTGAGTTTGTTGAACAGCAAAGGCCCTAGCATAGATTTTATGGAACCTCATGTCACCACCTTCCACTGCGAAAACTGACCATTTATTCCTGTCTTCTAACCATTTAACCATACAAGGATCTTCCCTCTCATGACGTGGTGCTAAGTTTCCCTAAAAGCCTCTAATAAGACACTTCTCAAAAGCCTTTTGGAAAAACCAAGTACGCTATATAAACTACATCACAGTTGTCCACATAACTGCTGAAAAGACTTCAGAAAAGCTAACATGGCTTTTCTCAAAAAGATCATTTTATCAAGATATTCAGTAACTCTGTTCCTGCCAGCTAATCTGCATGGTACAGATGCCACACTTAAAAGCTATGTAGTTCTCCAGGTCTCTTCTCGAAACTTTTTTAAAAATTGCCTTCTGATTTTCAACTGTCCTTGGTCTTTAGATGCCAAGGCAGCTTTGTGCAAGAAGTTACCATTGTCATGTTTGAGGAGCCATTCAACTCTTTTACACTTGAATTCCTTTTGAACTCTCTCGTGACCACCACCTTGTCCTGGTGATGTGCTGCTCATTGTATGCTCTATCTGCTCCATGTCTTGTCTTCTGTAGTCACTTCCTCTCCATGTAGGTCCTCTGAGGAGTCTCTCACAAAGATTTTAGATCAGAACGTGCCCCATTTCTTGTGCAGCGAGCACTGATGCAAATAATTAATGTAGCTCCTCTGCAATGGCCTAACCCTCCCCTGAGTGCTCTCTTTATATCACGATTATCATCCTGGTCCTTCAAACTCTGGCTTACTTCCTGCTTTTGATATATTTGAAGAAAGATTTATTGTTACTTGTGAATCCTTCTGCTATATGCTCCTCAAAATTCTTCTTGTCTTGTCTTATTGTGCTTTTACAGGCTACCTGCCAGAATTTACAATCCTTTCTATTTCTTTTAATGTGGACATCAGTTTTTTGAAGAGTGTCTCCTTGCTTTCCCAATGCTTGTCACTTGCTCCTTAGCTATGTGGGTTTTCTTTTGCCTTTTCCCACACTTTTCTTCATAAGCTGGGTGTGTTGACCCCGCAGTTCCAATGTGGTGGTGACCTAAATAAAGTCCAGGTGAACTAAAAGGATTTAATTCTCTTAGCTGACCTTTTTTAACAAGGTGCTTCTATTATGCAGTTCCCCTTTTTGAGAGAGCCCAACTGCAGCTGTTCCCAGAAAATTACTGAAGCCGAGCATGCCACGGCGGCCACCGCAGAACAACCCCTCAGCTGTGGGGCTCTGAGGCAGCCCTGGGTGCCACTCTGAACCAGCTCGTGGGCTGCAGACCCTCCTCGGCTCTCCCTGACCAGATGCCCCGTGACACAGCTACTGATGGTGATCTCTGTGTTATGGTCTGATGTAGGATTTGCCCGATCACTGTAGGTAACTGAGGAGGCCCGTGATTATTCTATTTCCTACTTTGGCTGCTTCTTTGATGGTCTTAGGATCCTGAAACCAGTATTATCATCTTTGCTGAGCAGTTATACAAAGCCATTGATACATTTTTCTGATTTAAGCTTCAGATTTCCGTCCATGTGGATTCATAAGGTTGGCTGATGAAGTGGGGAGTTTCTTCATTAGATTCTAATTTTTAAAAAATACGTAACACTACATTGCTACCAAGAAGGCCTACTTCATCTTTCACCTTCATCACCAAATTTTTTGTTTTGGTGTTGCAATCTGCTGTGGGTTATCTTTCATTCATTTAGGGCTAGACTTGCTTCCCTCATCCTGGATCTTAGATTTCAGGCACTTGTTTCTGCCATGTTTTCTTCTTTAACTGGCAGCCTGTTTGATTTTTCTCCCCTCTGACCGATGTATCTGAATTCCCATAGCATTACCTGCACCACAAGTTCCATTTCAAACCACATGTTCTTCTGCACCTCCTGGCTTTCTCACCACTTCTTCATTTACCAGCTTGCTTGTAATATCCTGATTTTAAGTGCCAGAAGCTCTGTTCCCTTATGAACCCTCTCATATGGTCTCGCTCTATTAAGGCAATGTTCCCAATTCCTGGTAAATCCGACTCCCTGATTTTTACAGCTTTAATATCTGGCTAAGGAGATGGCGTTTGTGTTTGGCACCAGTATTGTTGTGCTTGTCCTCTAAAATGGGGTTGGTTCCATGATCTATTTCAAGTATGGTGTGCCCCCCTGGACAATCATGCCAGCACAGCCCACGGTGACAAGCTGTGGAGAGAGGAAAAACCAATGAGAGAGTGGTAGGGAGGGAATTCCTAAGTGAGAACAGACACCAAGTATTTCACAACGTTCAGCTACATCCCCAGAAGGACTCTGAATACTGAATTGCTCCTTCATGTATTTCCGTTGTTCAAGGAAGTATAATTGCTTACTTTCTCACTGTCACCCTCCCTGCAAACACATACTCACTTCTTTTTGTGCTTTCTCACTATGGGCTCGTTTATATTAATAAATACCTGTATGTGTGATACAGCGTGAAAGACTCCCATCAACAAGTAGCAAAAACATATGCTTGTGAAATTATAAAAACCCCTACGTAAATAAAGTATGCATTAGCACTGGTTACAGCAGCTAAGATCTTCCCCCTTCCTGAATGAAGCTGGAAAACTTTATTTTTTCTTCCTCCGGATCAAAGTATTCAGTGAGAAGTCCTATTTCATAGGGTAACTCCTATTTCAGGGTGACTCCTATGCGTAGTCTACCTCTGAAGTCTGTAAGTTTGTTTCCATCGAAAATTCTGGGGGAAAACCAATTCCTGTGCACTTGAGTTGTCAAGCTTCTATGACCTACGCAGCATCCAGATACCAGGGCTCAGTAGCATGTCCAAATACAAGCAAATACAATATATTTGGACAGATACAAGTAGTGCCCAAATAGAAGGATGGGGTTTTTTTCTATTAAAAAACATCCTTCACATGAAAAGACCGATTTTCCAAACATAGTCTTCATACTGAAAAAAATATGTAAAGTCTAATTCTATGAATGGAAAGCCTCATTTCAGAAATGGCTTTGCAGGAGATGTCTTTATATGTGGGGGACAGAATGAAGTCCTCAGCCTGTACTCCTCCTTTCAAAATTTGAAACATGCACGTGTCAGAAAGAAGTTTACTCTTGCACATACATGAAATCATGAACTCATTGCAGGCACATAGATAGTATGATTAGTAACTGGGCGTTCTTTACAACAAAATGGACATAGGAATGCGTTTGAAAAGGCATATCTTGGTCATTACTTGTAAAGACTGCTACGTATTCCAATAGCATCTGGATATACCAAGAGAAGACCAGGGAAGTTCATGCTTTTAGAGGCCTTCTAGGACTTTACATTCTCTCAAGAACTAATGAAAGGGGTTTTTTTAAAAAAAACAACTGTGGTCGAGAATCTGGGGAAGCAACAGAACAGTACATTTCTGATTTATGCAAGATAGCTGAATTCCGTAATTGTCAGATTAAAATCCACATAAATTAGACATAGGAATGAAGCTGCAGGGGACTGAATGAAAATATGCAAAAGCTCCATGTTAACATTATGAAGAGATACAGACAACTGCAATATGAACAGCAACTCTCCAGCAGAGCAGTCTCAGAGATAATTTGGCATCTAACATAGGAAAAGAATAGAAACACAGCAAAAAGCCTGCCCAAGAACCCACCCCCAAGACTAAAAACCATCAAAATGCAATACAAAGCAGAGAAGACAAGAAAATTACAAGATCACATAAAATTGCTCATGGTGTACTCTGAAGAAAAATAAGATGATGGGCGGACCTTCTGTTTGGGGTCATATACTTGCAGCGCATGTAGAAATTATCATGCCAAAACTTGTAGACAAGGAAAAAGGAGATGGAAGAGGAGAGGAAAGATGAGAGGAGGAAGGAGAAAGAGAGAAAAAAGGCAACAGAAAACAGAAAACATAAACCTCAGCCTATTATAAGACATCAAGACGAGGCAGCATACAAACAGGAAATTAAATGCCAAGTACACAGTAAGGCATCAGTGAACCTAGTGGATTCTGAAGACTCCCATATTATTACTGGAGAATAGAGAGCAAAATTGCAACCACAAAAAGACAGATTAAAATTATGAAATGCATGATCATAAAACCACAAGGATCATGTAACTACCCAAAAAAAGGACACACAAAGAAAACATACAGAGAAAGCTTAGAGGATGCAATTTCAGGTAGTACAGACAAC
>VYZV01016758.1:49438-98217 GCA_013401275.1 Pandion haliaetus | reverse complement strand
GCTCAGCCTTGGCCAGCGGCGGGTCTGTCTTGGAGCTGCCTGGCATTGGCTGTTGGACATGGGGGAAGCTTCTAGCAGCTTCTCAGAGAAGACACCCCTGTAGCCCCCCCAGTACCAAAACCTTGCCATGCAAACCCAATACAATATGCCAGTAAGAAGGGAATGATTTTTCCACATAGCCTTGCCTATTCGCACTTTTATTATAGCAGTGCACTAACACTGGACAAGTTGACTTGGCCAGCCCAAACTTACTGTTTGTTGGAAGCGAAAAGCAGAATGAATGCAGTAAAATTTAAATCCAAGGCTTGGTGTCATGGGAGAGAAAAAGGCAAACTTCTTATAAAAAGAACTTGGAGAATGGCAAGTAAGAGCTGTACTGAAATCATATTTTTAAATTATTTTTATCCAGCTGAATGACAGAGCTTGTCACTTCTATGTTGTATAAATGACTGAATAGTGGGGATGAGCAATAATACCACGGCAGATTGAGTCAAGCCAAGATTTGATTCTTAGTTCTGCTACCAATTCATGCAGATAAATCATTCAAAGTCTTTGTGCTTTGACTTTCCCATCTGAGAAAGGAGATATTCAGCTTAGTTCACAGAGGTGTTGAAATGTTGATCATTTTTATGCACACAGCAATGTGAACTCATTGGGCGAAAGGTGCTTTGGAAGTATTAAATATTCTTCTTGCTATTATGCCTGCTTTCCTCTTCGTACTGTTTATGAGTAGTGCTATTCTTTTGACTGAACTTCAGCCCATTAGAACTTGACAGTATAGAATTTACATTCTTTGCAATGATAAATGCATTTAATTTTCTTCAAGCAAATACATTCCAATCCAGCATTTAAGCATAAAACTAATCTCTTTTGTTTCACGTGACTATTGAGTAAAAACAAGTGCTCAAGTGCTTTGTCAAATTGAGGCCATAAGAGTTTTTGCAAGAATAAGCAGCAATTGGCAGTTGAACCCTATGATTTGAAAAAATTTCTCTTCCAATTCTTGAAGAAACTATCAATAATTTTGGTGCCATCCCGCCAAAATGGACATGGTATAGTATCTGTACACACAGGTTAAAAAAAACCCCAAACCAAACAACAACAAAAGATAAGTATTTCCCATCATAGTCTTGACTCTTCCTCTAGAACTGCAATATGCCCTGTTACATCTTGCTCTGACTTTGAGGGGGGAAAGCAGCACTAATTGCAAGTCTAAGATGGTTGAAGGGATAGATTCTTCCCTTCACCATCTTTACAGGGACCAGGTTTTCTTTTGCAGTTTTATCAGGTGTGGTGCATTTCCTAACTCTGCGAGAATCTAATACAACAACAACATCTCTGACTATTTCTGCTGTCTCCCTGTTTTATACATCAGCAGTAGTTATATTTCTTACGCAATCAAAAAACTGATCCAGGGTATAAGGAGGTTTGTGCAGCCTACGAGGTATAAACTCATTAATTCCTCTAGAGTACATGCAGTGAAATGAGCTATATCCATGCATATTTCATTGATTCAGGTCTTTATATTCACATTAATAACAAACGATTGCTATGAATCAGTTCTCATGCTATCTGCAATAAACCGGAAAGTAATATAAACAGTGCTCACTTAGACTGGTTTTCCTGAGATGTTGTATTAGGTCAGAGACTCACTGTGATGAGGGCTGCAGTTTGTAATCTGCAACATTACAGATTATTAGGATTTCATCTGACTTCAATATAAACAGGTTTCCTTGACCAGAATGAAATCCAGAAGGCAGAGGATGATCTTCCCCCTGTCACCCCCGCAATCAAAACTTTGAAATCTCGAGATATGGCAAGCCAAGCAATCACAGCCCCATGACATGGTATTGGGGAACCCTAAAGAGCTTCTTGGAATGATCTCATCAGCTTTACTGAAAAGACGGACCTGATGAACTTAAGTGAAACAAATGAAAATGGAAGTTTCTGTGCATACGAGCTAACGCACCTAAGAAACAGCCTAGCACAGAACAATCTACAGGTAAGTCATAATAAGATTGAATTAATGAGCAGCACACATGCAAATATTTCTTGAAATGGTGAATTCTGGGAGTGAAATCTAGGGCTTTTCTGTCTGGAGCAGAAAACTGGAAAAGCTAATGTGTAAAAATCTCCAGTGGACATGCAATGCAAAACCTAATAAAGCAGTTGAGTGGCTGGGACACCTGAAGAGCCCTCCTTCCCTCCAAATCAGGTGTTATTAAGGTAAGCAAAAACTAAATTCTGTCACCAGGAAAGGTAATGGATCAGTTCTTGTAGAAATATGCTTAAGATTAACTTACACACAATTGGCAGCAGCAAATGCTGAATGTCACTATGCCCAGAAAGGGCTGGTGGAGAGCTAGGACTGGGTCTTGGACCAAGAGTGTGAAAAAGCTTCTTTTCTTAATTTATAAGACCTTTGTAGACCAAAATAAATGGCAAATTACTTATTTCATTCCCCAAAGAAGCTTCAATGTCCTACCTCCCCCTTGGGAACACAGAAAGTTGTTTTTTTTAAGGTTACAGATTTCTGATCTGCGACTTACCCAAGAGGGATTTGTAGGCTGCAGGTACAAGCACCAGAGGAGTGGACAAAAGCTCAGTAAAGCAGTGTCCAGAATGAAACCAGTGTTCTGGATAAAACATTGTGTCTCCTATCAGGGGACATGTGGACTGCCATTCCCAAAGCTACTCAGGAGATCAAGAAGAGAAAGATAATTAACTGTGACTGTTGAGGTTGCAAAGACTCTCAATGTTAAGAGCTGAAAGCAAGAGGACTTGCTGCATTTTAAAGTATATCCCTTCCTGGAATAGGAAGATGACTCCATCACAGACGGTAATGCTAAAAAAATAAAATAAAGGAAACTTAGTAATACTGTACAGGTGCTGCTGCACCATAGAAGAGGGCATGTTTTCAGTAATGCCTTTTAATCCATCACTGTTCACAGAAGTTCCCGGTGATTATTTTACTATCATCAGAAAACATGTATTGATTTGCTTATGATCATAATTCCTGATTCAAATCTTTGTCTATTACATCACAGCAGAGGGGGTGGAAAGGAAATCCAGAAATAAAACAAAAGTAAATCGCCATTTAATTTCAGAGTAAAACCTTAAGCACTTTATTCTTTGAAACAGAAAAAAACAGTGATCTGGATTTTGTGTGCAGCAATAGTAATATTATTTAATATCATCTTAAAATCAGGAAGAAAAAACAGTATAAAACTTAGGCAAATGGCCCTAGAATCAGTCTTCCTGACAGGAAAATGTAGACATGCTGTATGGCCCATCAAGTTGCCTCTGGAAGTAGTTTAGTCATTTATTTGCCCTGTATTAATAATGGTCAAGTATGAAAGAAATTAAGGGCTCATAAAAAGCATAGGAAGAGTCATAAAAATGTTGAAAGACAAAAAGTTGGAATTTAATCCCTTTATAGAAACATTCTCACTGACCATTAAAATGCTGCCTTTATTCAGTCATTCCCATTAACAACTAACACAGACCGCTAAAGGACAGGCAGGTGGTGCCGCTGGTTCAGGTTTTCACTCTAATGGAGGTTTTACTTTGAACTCAATACCTCCCACCTAACCACCGAGGCCTGGTAGACTTTCCTCACTCCTCCCCTTTGGGATTCCCACGGTGCCCTTAGATTTTTCTCCTTTTGGCATCTTTGAGGTTGTGATTCTGTTGCTGAGATCTCCGTGAAGGACCAATGACCTAGTTCGTCTGGTTAAAGGAAAAGAAGCTGACCTTGATACCTAATTACACGAGAAAGGAAGTCACTAAATAAAAGCCGCGAGCCTGATTCACTTAACAGCCTACTCAAACAGCTCCTGCTACACGTGCAGTGCCAGTAACTGTCTGAACAGTCTTGGTGTAGACACTAAACATACTCCTGCACACCTGAGCTTGAAAATAATCCCAAGTTTTTCTAGTACGATGCCACAAAATACTGCTCAACCAAAGGAGAGTCTGCAATTAGATGACACTTACTTTGCTTTAACATTCTGAAAATGACCCGAGCCCAG
The DNA here is from genome assembly GCA_013401275.1 of Pandion haliaetus. Classification (NCBI taxonomy): domain Eukaryota; kingdom Metazoa; phylum Chordata; class Aves; order Accipitriformes; family Pandionidae; genus Pandion; species Pandion haliaetus. Next base: position 94,186 of record VYZV01016758.1, on the reverse strand, counting down.
CCCCAGCTGCCCTAACAATGGCTGGACGGGCAGTAACAGCCCAGTGCTATTAAGACTCATATATAAATATATCTGCCAGCCGCCAAACAGCCTTAAATAAACAAATATGAGTAACAGTTTACTGTAGCAAACTGACGATAAAAACAAAAGCAAAAGCTCCAGATAATGTCCCCCCCCAGATTGTGCCCAGGAATTCAATTTTAACAGTTTACAAATTGTAGTTTTACCAGTTAGTTGAAGTACTATGTGAAAAGTTAGTAATATAAAACCAACAAACTTTTTGCACCATTCCCAAGAGCAACTACTGAAGAAATCAAGTAATGTCTCCTTTCCAGGGAAGCTATTTCATATTTATTAGACATATGTATATTTTTATGTTTATAACTAAGAAATTATTGCCACTGTAAAGGTAAAGATGGTAACTACAGATGGTTGAATGATGTTCAAGATTTATCAAACACATTTTTCAGCAACTGCTGAAAAGTTGTGAATCGTGTTTTCCTACACTTAAACCATTTCTATAGCTAGTAAATAAGACATTACTGAATTTTTGCCAGCTTGCAGTGACTAATTTATTCAAATGCAATTTTTTCCATTATTCATCTCCCTCTCAAGGCAATTTTTTTGAAAGATCTTGATGTGACTTATTGACCAATTTCCTTTAGCTCTAGTAAACTGTAAATTTTGTTTAATTTATTAGCTTTTGTATATGTAGCAGGTAGTTATTCTTGGTGGTTGGTTTTGTTTGTTTGTTTGTTTCTGATGGTAAAATCACAGATTGGCCTCCATATACAGGATGGGGAGACTTAGTAGCCCCAATCAATCAACTAATCCCATGGAAAGGAAGACCCATCCCTTAGTAGACCAGACCAGATGATAAACCTTAAAATACAACCCACAATTGTAAAATCAAAGCCACAAATGTCCCCTGAATCTTTACCCTGAGAAGGCAGAGTAACCAGCAAGACTATGAAGTCCATTCAAAGAACTTCATGGAAGTCACTGCAGTAACGGGATAGCAATATAAGTCCCCTAGATAAAAAACGTACTTGATAAGAAATTCTGGTGAATCAAGGTATACAGTAAGACCAAATAAACTGAAACAAATTCAACTGTCATAAGAAAACCACACTCCTTGGCATAACAGATTTAATCTACGGCAATATACTCTGCTACATAGCTGCTTAAGTCCAGTTATCATAACATAGGCCAGAAAGAGATGTAATCGATCACTGCACCAGGCTTCAATAATACATGAATATCCCCTACGTTGTCTGAGTGAAAGCACTGCCTCAGTTTCCCTTTATGTGAAGTAAGAATTCTCCTACTGCCTTGACAAGAGTCCTGGAGTGAGTACCTGATCCATACACAACATTTTAACACACCATCTCTACAAATATTAAATGAGTATATAAGCATCATACAAATGTGTGTCCTTTTTTTTTTTTTCCTACCAATACAGACATTTAAAATATATGAGGATTTTAGAAGGAGAAAAGGGAGGTCAGAGGAGGAATCAAATGTCTGTGGGCCCCTTGGCCTTACCATTTTTCCAGCGTCTGTAACAACAGGGACCTCTCTGTTTCAAAAAAAGCCCATTCTGTTCTCTGAATCTGCTGTGATGAGATGAAATTTGCATTCAGCATACAGCACTAGTGGTCAGAGGGAATCACTGTTTCCATCAAAGATTGTGCACTTTAAATCCTTTGCTAGTTCAACTGCTATATATTTGATTTTAATTAAAGTTCTGTCATGAATTATAAAAGACCAGATCTTCAAAGTCATTAATTAAGGCCCCTCGGTGTCTGAATACTAACACTATAATGACAAGTGAGATGTACAGTGCCTATCAACAAGCGGCTGCACAGCAGCAGCAGCAAAGCAAGCAGAACTATTATTCTGACATGTTCAGGATTGCACTTGCCGATTGTTACAGCAAAGAGATCTCCCATGAATACAAACAGAACAGCGGTGGGGAACAGTCAAGCTTTGGTGTGGCACTGTTTGTAAGTAATGTGCCTCTTCTCAGAATCTGCGAAGTGGGTCACTCAGTGAGGTGCTCCGTAGGGTCTGTCTCTGATATTTGAAAAGCAGAAATTCCATAGCTCTGTACTATGGGGCTTCAGAGCTGATCACGCAATCACATCAGCTTATCTCTAGCTCTTACCGTGCGTGTGGTAGTGGCTACCTTACTAGCTCAGGGCTAGAACCTATCATCCTTACTCACATCTTTCACTGCAAGGTGCCTCATTAAGATCAGCAGGCTCACTGACAAAATACAACACAAGCCATCACCAGTATGGATGGCAAGATCTGTCCCCAGTGCTACTCATAATCATGCTGAGTTTACCAAGCTTAAGCAAATACAGCGGCATTGAGAGTTCATTCTTCTGCCAAGCCAACACTGATGTGGAGTTTCCTTTAATGGCAAATTACTTCTGCAGATTTTATCCACGAGATCCTGTTCATTTTCAAATACAGAAGCCATTGGCCAGATGTCCCTCCCTTTCCCTACAAGTAGCCCCACTTTTTTTTTTTTGACACTTTACAAAGTCAAATATGAATGAACACAAAATAGCTAGGTGTTTTTCATATGTTGCAACCAACTGGGCAAATTCCAATAGTAAGCGATAACCTCACTTGTAAATCACTGCGGAATTGGATGCTTGAAAATAAGGGGAAAAGCCAATATGTGAAAAGGGAGAAAAAGGAGAAGTATAAAATCAGATACTAATAGTCATGATGTTTTTCTTTGAAATAAAACAAACTGATGCACTTCTTTATATTTTAAGCAGGGTACTTGGGTTTACATAGGAAACAACTCTGGTTTTCTCTGCCTTTTACAGATGCGCTGTCCTCAGAGAATACTGATAACTCAAACCTAAAAAATCCTTACTCATGATCAGCTTGACTCATTTTCCAAAATAAAGGTTTCCTCTTACTCCTCTGCAGCTGAATGCTTGACACTAAAACCTTTTTCTCACCTCACTGCTAAGGAGCAGTTTGAACTTCGTTTTCTCTACAAACTACAGGTGGTGTGGGCAGCCAGCCCTGTTGGAGCTAACAAGCTAGGTCCTTGAGGAAGCCAGAGCCATGTCCTCGCTCGAGCTTTTATTTCCTTGAGCAGCTTATCTTGACCAATAGACCCACCTGATTTCCTTTAAATTCTCCAGCCCCATAAGCTAGAAAGGAGTTCTTCAGATTCATTCTCAAAAACATTATCAATACGCACTTTCACAATATTCTACCCTAGTTGTCCAATTTATGATCTCTACTATTAATTAATTTTTCTTGTATAGAAACTATTTCTCTGAGCGTTTTCACAGTTTCACCATAAGGAATTGCCTTATATTGTGCGCCATTTATGGCGATTTAGGAATATTTCCCCATTCACATCCCTCACATTATTAAACTACATAATTTTTAGTGAAAGCACTATACTTTCCATTTTACTGGCATAATTTTCACTGAAGACACATTTCAATTAGTGACCCTAACAGTTAATAGGTCAGGCATACACACAGTCTCTAAATGGACATACCTAAAATACGTATTTTTCTTTTATTTTATCTATTCTCTGTCTGAAATTCAAGGGTGACAAGCAGGCAATAACCAACTTGAAACACAAGTGTTTGAAGTTAGTTTCTAACCAAATTCACAAGGGCTTTATAATTTCTGAACTAACTGGCTAGCAGAATGCTCAACAGCAATGAGTAATCAGAACACCCCAAATTCAAGTAACAAGAATTCACCAGACATTACTTTATCCTACCGGATACATGAAATCAGAATAGTTAAAACAGGTAAGAATTACATTAGGAAAATGCATAGGAACAAGAGATAAATTTATCAAAGGAGTCTGCATTTTAAACTTTCTCTAGACTATCTGGCAGCACTAAGAAGGCACAAAGAAGTTTGTCCTGGTCACACATGTAAACTTGGCCTGGGGTTTTGCCCAAAGTAGTTCAGCCTATTTCCGCTGAACTAATTCACCCAACAGAAGCTTTGCAATGCCAATTAACACCAGCTGAGGACACAAGCAGGAATTTCTGGTTTAGGCTGAAACGTAACGAACAAATGGGATGGAAAATGCTTTGTCGAGAGTAACAGATTTACTTAAAATTCATTTCTAATTTAGTAGCAAGCTAACAAATGAAATCCATGTGTCAATGGAACTTCACATCCTTGGGACCTAACTTCCCAAAACAGAAGGGATGAGAGAAACAAAAGCAAAAATATAATTGCTACTTTAAATGCTGAAAATCACATCTGGTACCAACTGTTGACCCTTTGTACATTGTCCCGCTCTCACCCCTCCCCGTGCACGCACACACACACACTGATTTCCAACAGTTTAAAGACTCCCTCATGTGGTGATCAGATATGGTGAATTTGATCACTGGAGTCTGAGCCAGCCACTGAGCAAGCAGAGAGCATATCCCGATAATAAACGATGTGGATATTTAAAGCTTAACGTTCTGTTAGGATCGACCCTTCAACATACATGTCTTAGATGAGCTCACTTGCCTGCAATATAAATGAGTTCCTGCTGAAGTTATTAATCCTTCTAAACTCCAGTGCGGATTGTTGTGACTGACCATTGCTTCCTGGAGACAACTTTATTAAAACAGATAAACTGCTAATATTATGCCTTCCTCTGTTACTACAGGGGCACATGTCTCCATGAGTCAACTGCAGCAGACACCCACTGTTACAGGCACTGAATGGCAGGTACTTGGAGCTTAGTGCCTTACCAGTGCCAAACACCAGAAAGAACGTAGTCCCTTAGTATATTTATACTATTATTTGTATAGATGGTCTCTCTTCAGCAGAGGTACCGCTGAGAAAGACCAGTGAGTAGATAAATGATTTATATACACCTCAGGTTCAGTGGGGCTTCAGTCAGGCACCATGCTGGTAGCCTTGCTATTTTCTACTGCAGTGCCCTCCAAGTCAGACACATGACTGCAAGTCAAAATGCATCAAAATCCCTCCTTAGCTTAGTCCAGTCCCATGCTTTCTTCCATAAGCTCTTTGGTTTCCTGGTACTTAAAAGCTTCTCTTCCTCAGACAGGAAGAAAGGCAGCACTGGAATGATGATCCAGGAGAAATTACAGAGCAGGATCTGTGCAAAGGAGAATAGTCACAAGGCAACCCTGGCAAACTGAGAAGGAGCCAAAGGCCTGGCTAAACTGGACCTGGGACAGTCGCAAGGGCAGCTTTCCTGAAGCCCAGGCAAACTTTTCCACCACCTGAGCTTCAGGTTTTCCAGTCCCGTAGAAGTTCTGAATGAAGCACTCTGAGAACACCACATTAGCTCTAACAATTTTAATTGGTTATTTTTTTTTCCAAAGATCATGCTAAAATCAATGCAAGTCCATCTACATTAATCAAACTTTTATTTTGCTTCCTAAACTTGAAGCTATAAACTGACAGCACAGAACCCAGAATTAACAAATACAAGAGGTTATATACATGTGCCGCAATAGTTTACTTGGAGACACACATCCCACTGCACCCAGTTACAGACAGCTGATTCTGTGACCAGAGGATCAGCTGCTTTCCTGAGATCTTAATTGTCCTGATGATTATTTATTTCTTCAGCCTAGCAACAGGTTTCAATTTAAAACATGAAACCCCACTAAGAATAAATCCATCATTCTCCCATAGCCTGTGCTCACTGACACTCTGCCTAACATATTCCTCTGGAACCACTAGGAAATCATCAGCTTTTGATAAAATTTTGGAATTAGTGACAGTAGGAATTGCTACAGTGCACTTCTGGAGGGTTGACTGTCAGCGAATTACCCGGGACACCATCTGAAGTCTAATCCTGAAACTGCTGAGTGCTCCTGAACCATTTCAAAAATAATTTTCTGAAACAGAAAAATCCTTTGATAAAAACAGCATGTTAATACGCACTCATGTATCAGTTAGATCTACTGAGATATGTAGCTTACAGCTCACAAGACATCTTGATTCCCTTTTTGCTGTTATTACTGAAGTACGTCCTCAGAAGAGGCATTTGCCATCTCAGGCTGGGTGGTTTCTGCCATGCAGTTCCTATTAATGCATGAAAGCAGGCAGTTAAAAAGCAAACCTGGCATCTTACTCATAAAGTAGGTGGGTTAAAATTTTCAATATGGAGTGGTTCTAACCTGAAACAAACACTAGAGAGGAGCTTTTTATGACTCAGGAGAGATAAATGAATGTATGTATCAAATAAATATCTTACCTTATATAGAAGTTACATGCAACATTGAAATGAATTTTTTCCACAAACACATAAAGGCTGTAGTTGCAGTTATAACTGTATTCATTTTCTGTAGCTAATCCAGAGGTAGCACCTATGTACATAGACAAAAAAATCTTGTAGAGTATTAAGGTAAGAGAAAGGAGACCTAGGTTACTGTTTCAGCTCTTCCTTAAAGTTGGTGGATGGCCTTATGTTCTCTTCTCAGGGGTGCTTCTTCCTCTTTCTCTCTGTTTTCTATTGCTTCTTTCCTTAATTTTTAACTTCCAGGAATCTATTCAGAAGTCACTAATTAATGTTAGAGGTAATCTCTTCAGAGTATGGAATGTCGAGGGAGGTTTATGCACTAAACATTAATAGCAGTTACACTGTCAATCTGTCAATGTCAAAATACATCAGTTCAAATGTGTCAGAGTCTGTCTCCCTGATGTTAAGCTTATCTAGTCTGAGAACAGAAAACACATCATACCATGTCTTTTCAAATTCAGCAAGAGTGGTAGGATGATGGAGTAATTTGGGATGTAACAGACCTCAGGAAGACATCTAGCCCAACCTCTGGCTCAAAGCAGAGACCTGCCAGCAGCAAAATTTCCCTACTTTCAGGATTTGGCACATCTGCAGCACACTGAGAACAGGAGGATCCCACAGAGCTTAAAGAGAAATATAAGGAGATGAGAAACATTTTGCCCAAAATTTAGTCATAATACGATAGGACTTCTACTCTCACAAAGTGTCACCAGCGTTAATTTTGCTTTGCTTATCTGAAAGAGGGCACCTCAGCTAGGATCTCAAACTGCTACTGATCTCATGTGCTAATGGAACAGAATGCCTTTCACTCAGTGGTCAGAAACTCAATATACTGGTTCACCCGGTACCCGTAAATCTAATATTCCATTATGTATTATGTTTCCTAATTGATCATATCTTGCTTAACTGCTCACTAGCTGAAGTAGTACCAGCAAAGCAGTTTACCAGCAAAATTGCAATCAAAGGTGAGAAACAATGCTTCACTGCAGGTCTGTATGGTTTCTGTTGCTTTGCTGATTTTTTTGAGGAAGTGTATTTAGAAGGTGACCTCAACCTATTCTCACTGCCAGCAAAGATAAGAAACAAAATACAGGGAGATTTTCAAACTACACGGACCTCACAGTCCATTCAAAAGTTTTCTCATCCACTTCTGATTCAACGTTCATTAGGACACACTGAGAATTGAGCATTCATTAGATTTCAATGAGGCTTACGAGTGCAACAGGAATGTGCCAGGACACATTCAGCTTTAAATGGCTTCACATTTAGTCCTTCTAAATGAAAGCTACTAAGCCATCATAAATTACATTAAAATTCTCCTGAAAATGACGTGGTTCTTACGCTTTAAGATTTACAGCAGCCCTTGACCTAATGCAAAGCACAGAGATAAGTGCAGAATCTTGCGACACAACACGTAATAATTTTACTTGCTTCATTAAGGAGAAGCTAAGAGTAACTTGGCACATCTAGTGAAGGCTTTCTCAGCCTTTATTCTCCTAGTCTCACGTGGCCAGACACAAATATGAGCTGTCATCACAAACAAAGCAGGAGAGTCATTCCCCACAACCAAGTGCAGGGCTGTGGAAAAACTGGATCATATTTTCAGAACTGCCGTTTACGAAGGCAAATCTTAGAAATGACTGTGCTGTTTTGCTGATGGGGAAAAGCTAAAAAAGAAGATGTAATTTCAAAGCCAAACCATTAGGGGAAAGTTGTTCACTGTAATTCAAGTGCCATTGGAATCGTACATGAAAGGATGAGAGGGCATACATACAAAGCTACTTGCTTACAAAGAAAGCTCCATTCATATATAAAGTTCCTGTAACTCCTCTTTCTCTCTTGGGCATTAAGTGCTGCTTCCCGTGGCTGATACACCCAGCGGCTGTGCATACAGCTGCTGTGTTGGGTTGTCGAGGGAACTGTATGGGCAGCAAATGCTCCTGGTAATGCTTTCTCTCTGAACACCTCAGCCCACCCTTTGAAATCTTTGCCTTTACATAAAACTATTCAGTCGATCGATGATGGGGTGCAGTTAGCAAAATAGCTTGATATTAGCATGAATTAAAGAACTGTCAATAGTAACTATTTACAATCAGATAAGAAAATATTATGAGTAAATACCAAACACCAGCAAAGTATTTCCTTTTCATTAACAGCCCTATTTAGTAACAAGAGTCATACTGGGAGAACTTCCATTTAACATTCAGTGGAAAGCCATGACAGCCTTTATGCTGACATACAGCTCAGAGGAACTGTGATGGCTGGACTCATGTTTAATAGAAACTGTAGACACTTGGCTGGCCAGAACACAGTTTGCATTCATGCAGAATTGCCAGCCTCCCATCTTAAAAAGTCATGAGCCAAGCCCCTACATCAGGGATATTCAGCTAAAAAAATATTCCGCTTGTAATAGCGTCTCAAAGCTAGCAATATTATGAACGACACAACAAAACAACTGTCCATGACAATGGCCACGTTTACACCAAAATTTCAGACTAAGGCAGCTGCACCAGAGGACCAAACCCCCAGCATAAGCAAACCCTGAATTTTGTACGATTCCCCTGACATCAATTACTGAGGATAATTTCTATTGCTGAATCTGCCTGATGATCTTTTTACCCCGTAGATTAAGGTGATACACTGTGCCTGTTGGTGGCAAAGCCTCAAGCTGGTTCTAAACACAAACAAGCCACAAGAATCTTATTCAGAGCTCTGCACATTCTGCACAGATCAGGGAGGGAGCGACGCTCATGCCAAGCACGGGTGAGCCCTATGTACACAGACCTACAGCTTATGTAGCCTAAGCAGGAGAGGGACAAGAAGCCTCACTTGGCTGCACTGGCCTATGCAGGGTCTCCCTCAAAATCCATAATCAAAATGTTTACTGTAAGGCACTGTGTAGGAGTGTAACCACATACGACTAAAGCAGATTATTATGTCTGTGGCAAAAAAATAGGCTAAAAATTAATGAAAATACTTAGCCAGGAAAATAATGTTTAGTAATTTATTTTTTTTATTTAAAATATACATGGGATACTTCATCTTCAAAATTAAGTCAGATTTTGCTTTTTTCTGCTCTCCGGCATAACCAAATGCATTCATATATGCAAATTAGGAGAAAATGTGGCCTCTTTCAGCAGTAATAAATATCTGCCTGTTGCTACCTTAAAATCACTGCAATCACATCTGGTAACTGCCCTTTTCTCATGTTTCCACTAGTTTTCAGACTTCCTCTTGTGGTAGCTTGAGACTGCGCATCTGGATGTTTTAAACATACAAAGGAATTGCTAGAGCAAGCAAAAGGGAAAACGGTGCAGAGAGTTAAGATGTGCAGATAAGCAACTGGTGCACTGGGCAGCTAAAGTAACAGACAGGCAGGCGGGGAAAAGCTTTTTCCAAAGAGGAGAGCACAAGTTTAGGCAGAATGAAGACTCACATTGTCTGTGGCTTCGTTTTTAAAGTACTGTTAATCCAAGTATATCTTTTTAACAAAACTTTAGCTGCACCGTCACCAATCATTAAGTTTCCTGGAGACAGCACTCCCAAAACAGACAAAGAACTAGCAGTGGTAAGTGTTGGTTTCATCTTTGCTTCAGATTTATATTGTTGTTTCATAAGCAGATGTTTCTTTCTTGTTTCAGCTGAGGCTAAGGAATGACTGTAGTATTCTCTCCCTAGAGTCTCTGGAAGTGCTAGCTAGCTAGCAAAGGTATCAGCTTTCAAAAGTTAAAACTAGAGCCAAGTAATGTTTCCTCTCTTAAAATCTTTAAAGCCGGCAGAGAAAGTTGTTTTTTTTTCCTTAAGTCTGAACATACAAAATAATTTCATTAAATCATCGTGACTAAAATCAGAAGATTGCAATGGTAAGAGGGGAGAAGGGCAAGTAAGAGACATCTAATTTTTTTACTTAAATCGAATAGAAGTGAGGGCTCTCGAGACTCGCTTAATGCATGCATCACAGCTTTCAGAAGTTTGTTTTCCAGATTGCTTACCGTGCGTTGCATAAACACAGCTTTAAGGGACAATTACAATCGAAAGCTGGCTCGAGTTCCAGAAGCCATTGTGACTAGTTTTGACTTTGGAAAAAAATCTCATCAGAGGTTTAAAGAAATTTTTTTCCAAATCAATCTGGAACAGAAAAAGGAGTTTGGATTTCTGCAACATTAGCAAATTATAGCTATAACTCTACAGCATTTTATTCTAACCTTATTTTAGCCCTGTGGACCTTCATAAAAATGACATTATGGGGAAGTCCATTTAAGGGGAGATTGAAATGAATTATCCTTATTTTAGCATGTAAATTATAGACATTTCTCTTCTTCAGCATTAAGCCCATTTTAAGGAAGATTGAGATAAATTATTCTTCTTTTAGGACACAGAGGTTTGAAAGTTGGTCACTTTTCTTTTAGGAGTTGGTGTGCATCTTGGGAAAGCTTGCCAGGTTAAAGAAGGTCTGGGGGAGGGTAGAGAGAGAAATTCCAGATGGGAGCTGTGGTGGAAAGTTTAGGAAAACAGACAAACTGACCCAAAAAGGGCATTCCTCAGCCTTTAGCAAAACAAATTCACCCAAGTTTTTGCCTTAGCAGCACAGCAGCCAGGGCATGGGGGGGGAGGGGGAGGAGGGCAGTGCATGTGGGAGAGGAGAGTGGGGTCCCACATGTCTAACAGCAATTTAACCACTCTTAAATAATCTATGTTATTAGACACAGCCAGGCTTTTATGCAGTAACAGCAATCTACATCTCCCCTCATCTCTGTTTCTTTCAAAAAACCTATTTATTATGTGTACTCAGATGAAAATTACAAGCTGGTTTAACCCTGCAGTTCTTCTTTGTCTTTCTTGTAGTATTCTTGGGTAGTGCTAACTGGCTTTCTTTCCCTCACACCCTCCATCAGAACAGCCCCAACACTCAGCATCAGAACACAAATTGCTGTGTTGCAGCTGGACCCTGTTTCATTAATGGCCTGGATCAAAATTCCATATCACCACAGCTCCCTGCTGACTCTGGGGAAGCTGAATTTCGCAGCCTAGGCCAAGATGTGGTTTACATAGACACTACATTTTCTTCAAGATTCTCTTCTCATAGAACAGCTGGTTATGTTCATTTCTCATCTTCAGTAAAATCTCCATTTTAGGAAAAATTGAGAGGGGTTAGCTTTTTATTTAGAATCCTAGCAAGTAAAATTCTTTACCATGCCTCATTTTATATTTTTGGTTGTATATCTTACTCCCAAACCTAAAATGGCAAGAGCAGCATCCTGCTTCTTCAGTAAACTTCAGGTCTGATGTATAGTCTGTATTATATCATGGTACCTCACGGGGAGATGCAAACAGAAGCAAGAAAATCTATCAAACTACATTAAAATGAAAACTATGATAAGAACAGATCCTCCAAACTGGCCTTTTTGATTATGTTCTTAAGGGATTTCACATAATTTCCACCAGGCCCCATTAACTAGACAGAAACTTAGTGGTGGCAAAGGTGAAACCATTCTGTGTCCATTATTTGCCAGTGCCACAGTCTCCACTAGAGAAATACCACATCAGAAGCTACAAAAATCACAAAAACTAGGCATAGTCTCTGCTTAGTCAGTAGGTGGATGGAGGACCTTCTGAAGGAAATGGCACAAGATCTTGATTAAATCCTTTTTCTGAGTAAGCTCTGAACTATTTCCTATGCAGGGTAGATGAGGTATGCCTGGACTCAATGAGGAGGTGGTGAAATCCGGGCTTGACCAACTGCAGTCATCAGATATCCTTTGCTATATTTTGCTGATGTGCTGGTCTTATCACTAGTCTCCTGGGTGAAGTTCAGTCCATTAATTAGACACATAAAGTAAGGTTTCCCTCAGGAATACTTCCTGGCACAAGAACTGAAATGTGCAGTCATTTTGTCAGACTTCTTGTAATCCTCGGTTAGAAATAATTCTCTCTGATATTTCTGATACCTTTTTGGCAAATATACATTTACCTTATTTAGGGTCTTTTCCCACCTTGGATTTGTAGTTAATACTTTGGATACAATACCTGAAGGATGCTCCTTCCTCTGCTACAGACTTTACTGGAAAGGTCAGTAACTTGCAACCTTCCTGTCCAACAGCATCATTGGCAAGGGCATCTCTCAGCACTGTGCCATGCTGCACACCAGTTTGGGTGGCCTGCCCATTAGTTTAGGAACACCTGCCATTTGACATGGCTGTAGCTTTTCTTTTAGAGCTAGGCATAAAATACTGCAAACAAAGACTTGAGTGTGGAGTTCCTGAAATATCTGTGCAAGAGAACCGTAAGATTCACTTTACTGGATAAAGCCTACAACTCCAGATAGTTTAGTCAAGCTGTTTAGAACTTGTGAATGAAAATAATTAGATAATGATAGGTTACTTTCATTATAGAAGTACCCAAACTAACATCTTCATCATAATCCATTTATCTACTCCTCAGTGAGGACATAAATTCAACAATCTAAAGCTGTGTGTAATCTAAACAGCGTGACTGAGCTTATCTGTGCAACAGTCCAAGCTAAGGCAACAGCTTAAGCTACAAGTTTTCTCAAATTCAGTCTGGATCCAAACACTGAATCCAAAACCTCTAGCTAGCCAGCAGTCTGTTGTGTGGCCACGTTTGTTAGTCTCCAGATAGGAACAGAGTTGATAAAGGATTTTAGACAGTTGCTGAAGATACAACTTCATCGCTCTTTTTTCATTTGAATGGCTATGTTTTCATGGCAGGTTTCACCACGTCCTAGAGACTGACAGCATTCTCTCAGGGTTGGTCCCTACCCCAAGAAGCTCACAGTTACTCTGCCAGTCAGCACTGAACTTAAGGGGGAAAATACTAAATGGTTTGTGTGATCTCACTTGTGTGTTGCACAGAGGGTGGGGACCATGTGTGGGTATTCAGGACCACAGGTGTTTATCTCCAATTTAGTTTAACATAAATATGCAACTTACCAACACATGTCTGAAAGACATGGCTGCTTAACTGGAGCAATTGCCAGGGAACAGACTAACCCATTGCTCCTCAGGGATTAGAGGCAGCAGCAAACAACAGACAGACTTTTTTTTTTTTTAACAGCACTACACCTGCTAATTAGGTCACACTGATCAAAATGGAAAGTGGAGGAGACTTGAGTGGGTATTATTTTAGATAAGAGATGAAAATAATGGGATCTGTGCTGCCTTTTTGATCCTTTATGACCACTGTTTTCTAAGGAGAGATAATTTTGTGACCTGCCACCACAGTTGTATCAGAAAGATCTGTCTGGCCATAATCTGCTGGAGCATTCGATGGAGTTTTAAGTATGCAGATATTGATTGGCTGCAGTGTCAGGTCCTTGCAATGTTTGACTCAAAAGCACACACACACAACATCCAAATAGCTCTATGCACTTTGAATAAACAATGGGTTTTTTCCTTTTCAATTAATGTGGTCTCATCTGTGTGGTTGCTTTGATACCTTGAAAGTTTCTCAATAATCCGTAGAGTCTTCCAAGAAAAAGAATACACAAAATCTAAAACTGTAAGCAGATTTATACATCATAAAGAAACCAAAAAAGATAAACTAATTTTTACTTTGTAGTTCCTACATTAAAGCTCTATGCTCTACTTACTAATAAAGCAATTCATTAAGTAAAGGTGACAGCTAATAGTGGAAATGATTGCTTAATTAGCAATGTTGTGTGATCAAGGATGATTTGTGTCAATTAAGGAGATTCTGCTGGTCTCTCAGTTACTAATAATAGTAATTTTGAAAAGAAAACTTGCAAATTACAGATGCAAAGCTAACATGGAATTACAGTATTTATTTGTAATGATTAACTATTTCTTTTATGAATTTTAAAGTCTTTGTTCTGTGCTTTTTTTCAAGCAATACCTGAATAAATACTATGGGTGCCCAAAAGACAATTGCAATTTATTTGTCCTGAAAGATACTTTGAAGAAAATGCAGAAATTTTTTGGGCTGCCTGAAACAGGAGATTTGGATCAAAATACTATTGAGACAATGAAGAAACCCCGCTGTGGTAACCCAGATGTAGCCAATTACAACTTCTTTCCAAGAAAGCCAAAATGGGAAAAGAATCATATAACATACAGGTACTGACTGGTGATGTTGGGTTTTGCTCACATATAACCATAGCGCTTTTAAGAACCAATCAGTTAAGACACTTAGAAGTGGAGTAGCTGCTTAGAGGGCTAGACAGGATTTCTTGAATTAGAATCCCTTTGTGTTTGGAAAACTACCAGATGCTTTAGCAAACACCTCTGAAATTTCAAATTTAAAATCTCAGGAATAATCATCTAAAGATCAACTTTATGGTTCTGGTTGAGACTAAAGAGATTTTGGTTTTATTCTTTGCTCCGCTGCAAGCATCCTACGGGAACTGGAGCAGGAGTATCCCACCTGCCCATCTGCTTGGTGGGGACCACAGGACTTACTGACTGCAGAGGCCATGTAGGAGGACAAACTCCTCTGCATTCAGCAGTCATAAAAATAGAGGCTATCAAATCAATTTTAAAATAAAACAATCATATTTCAGATATAAACAGACATAATTTAAGCAAACCTATTGTTATAGGTTTGGCATGATTTAATTTCTTACCCTTACTCTGAAGATTTGGGGACCAATATAGCTCTCATGGAAGTCAGTAATAAAAAAAACCTCATTACCTCAGGTGGTCCCAGAACAAACTTTTAGCACCAATGAGAAAAAACAGCAGATTTGTCTTAGCTGCTTGACTCGGTCTGCTGCTTCCTCACAAGCTATGGCTCAAAGCATCCCTTGTGCTGCTACTAGCCTAATAAACACTGAAAAAACTCATGGCAGCTCTCGCAGCCCCTGCTTGTTGATGTGCTTCCTCTGATTCTTCCTCGTTCTCCTTAGGCACAAAGTAGTTCCCCTCACAATGCACAGCCCCAGGAGCAAGGAATTGGAAACTTGTCTTTACGTGGAGGTTAGCTGGCTATAATGTAAGACCGTAACAAGTCTAATTAAAATATATGAAGAAGAAGAAAGCAACACACTTAAGAGTTTGTCTCTTTCCCATGTCAGGCTTATGGCTCCATCTTACATACTTTTACCTCCTATTTTGCCATGTATCCTATTGCCCACGTAATTGATACACTGGTAAAGGATTATCATTCAACTGGGATGAAAGAATATGCAGGTTAACTAAAAAGGTGAGGGAGAAGGGCTGTTTTCCTGTTATTGTTAAAGAACACAACAATCCGCACTTGAAACTTTCAGAACATTGTTGAGCTCTTTTTCTGGCAAATAAATCTTACATATCAAGGTGTGCTTGTATGTTCTTGTCTAAAGCAACAGTATGACTTGCCAGCCCCTCAGCACTGATACAAACCCCTGAATATTTTGTGCAAGACCCACTGCCATGCAGGTTTTCCAGCCTCTGGCTACATAATTTTCTTCATGCTGCTGCGTCTATTCCAAAGGAAAATGAATAGTAAGCACCACATCTAAACACAGCTCTGAATCAAAGGAAAGTGTTTAGATCTCATGTGCAGCAGTGTTACACCTTAACCGGTTTCACTACTGAGGCTACTCAGCATTTTGATCAGTAAACAACAAATACTGGGTGGGGGAGTTATATGTTATTTAACTCTTCCTTTTATCTCTAAGGATTATAGGCTATACCCCGGATTTGGATCCTGAGACAGTAGATGATGCCTTTGCACGAGCATTTCAAGTCTGGAGTGATGTCACACCGCTGAGATTTAACCGAATAAATGATGGAGAAGCAGACATTATGATTAATTTTGGCCGATGGGGTATATTTTTCTATTTTTACATATGTTTTTGGTTTTGTTCCTTTCATTAATCCTTAGTATTAGAATGATCTACCCTCAATAAGTAGTACCTATGAGCCTGTCCGGCAAACCTTGTCCTAGCTTGCACTTGGCTTATACAGGCTAAGATCTAATTTCACTAAGATACTTTTTTTCCTTTCTTATACATGAGACAGAGAGAAGTATTTATACAATATTCTTATACTATATTTATCTTTCCAAAAGAGAATTGCTAGGGGCAACATTTTATTTTTAAATTAACAAATCAGAAATAGAACTGGGAAATATTGGTACAGATCTTCAGATAATGTGAGCTGGATTCCCGCCATGGAAGAGAATGGAATGCCATTGTACTGTTTATTTATAGCTCTGTACTCAGTTTTCCAGTGACAGTGGTGGAGGTCCTAACATATGGGAGATTAAAAATGGATTTGTGGCTTTCAATTTTGACTCAATATCTGGTCTCTGTTCTTTAGCATAGCAGAATGCAGGCTTCAATTAGTTCTTTGGTCCTGAGGAATTTAAAAGTATGGATTGTAAGCTGTATTATGGTTTGAGTCCAGCTGATGACAGGTGACTTGATTAGTTTTTGTTGTACATGCCTTCTCAATTAATTTTGGTTTCCCCTGAAAGAGTGTTTATAGCTTTTCAGTGTAAACCTGGGGCAATTTAACTTCTTACAGTCACAGAATTTTTAATACTAATGAAGATACTTGTGCAGCCAATCACTTGGGAGGTAGACTTTGGAAGTGAAGCGAACAGTTCAAAGAATAACTGAGCTCTTTGTAAAAGCCTCCATTTCAAGCGGGTTTTCTTTGCTTTAGCTACTGATGAGTTGACCTCAAGAGCTTCAGAGATTCTGTACAGAACTCAGAAAACTTCAGATCCTCATCCAGGCTGGCTTGGTTAGCAAAAAAGAAGTTTTACAAAAGCAGAAGTGTTTCTGCTGGTTTTAGTATTTGCTGGTTATAGTCAGCTCAGAAACAGTGGAGGCAGAGCTTCTTCCACATTCATTCATTCTTATCATTTTACTGCAAGTCAGATTCACAGGAGCTGGGACATCCACAAGGTTTTTCATCTTCAAGCTTTCTCTTAAGCAAACGATCTACTTTGAAATAATTGGGAGTAAAGCATCTAATATATGTCAAAATCTTTTCCTTGACAACTAACACACTAGTCTACTGAAATGAGTGAACTGAACTAGTATTAAGAGAGTGACACCAGCATGAAATCAGTGTAACAGAGTAGAGAATCACGCCTGTGTATTTAGGGCTTCTGTTAAATGGCAAGACATCAGACCAAAAGGCCTGAAATGATGCAACTGGAGATGCTGGCAGCCAGCTTTGATGCACAGGTCAGTGTGGTGGGAAAGCTATGAATACCAGGGTTATGCCCTTGCCAGCCTGCCTTACCCACATGCGGTGTACTTCCAAGAAAAGCCTACAGTGTAATAACAGGAGAGCTACTTAACCTGCTGTTGCCCTGTGAGCTGCCTGAGTCTCAGAGTGTTGATGTGGAGGAGGAATAGGCTCATTCACAGGACTCAGAACACTGAATAAGAGCTAGCTTTCCAGAGGCTCGCTACTGAGACACTCAGCTGATTTGCTTTCCTGCTTAAAGTAGTTAGTATCCTGCACAAAGAAAAGAGCACAGCAGTCTGAGGTGCAGCAGAAAAGAGTAGCCTGCAAAAAGAAATCTGCCTCTACTTTCTAATCTCTGAGTTGGAGACTGATACGAATTATCTGAAAACATCCCTCATCTACAATGTTTCTTTTACAGCTCCCTACCAGCCTCCATTGAGAAACAGCAGTGTGTATGCAGTCATACATCTAATGTACAATATTTCACTGTGCTTCACTGTCTTTGATTCCGTTCCACAATACTTATAAGATATAAAATAACATGCTGTGACAACTGCAGTACTGACACTTAATGTTCTTTGTAGGAACTGGCTTCTTCTCTTCTGATTCAGTCTTGCCAGCACAACCCATACCAATAAAGTCACTCACTAGAGTATTCTGCTGCTGTCTTGGATGGGAAAGTACACATGATAATCATCATTCACGTACAGACTCTGACAGAGTTGAGGTCATTAGAAACTGCTCTTTTTTGTCTGCTTCCTCCTGCAGAACACGGTGATGGCTATCCGTTCGATGGCAAAGACGGTCTTCTGGCTCATGCCTTTGCACCGGGGCCAGGAATTGGAGGAGACTCCCATTTTGATGATGATGAACTGTGGACTCTTGGAGAGGGGCAAGGTACCAGACTTTTTAATATTTCAGAACATATGGTCTGCTGGCTGCTATGTTTTAATGCTCTTTCAGGCACTGAACTAAATATTTTCATTGACATGTCAATAAATGTTAGTGGGTGAAAATTTTACAATTTAAATTGTTCTCTACAAAATGTTTATGTAATTCCTAAATAGTTACCTATGATTCCCCTTTCTGCTCCTCTACTGTTGCCCCTTGGAAAACTGAATTAATAATGAGACTGATGCTGCACAACCTTCATGAATTGTGGGAAAAGTACAAAGCCATGACTGATTTTGAATGCTTCAGTTCTCAGGGACTCAAACTGCAACATCTTTAAGTTCATTTGTAAGAGGCAGACTGGCCAGTGCTTTTCTGTTGATGTACCCTTTTCAAGATGACTTAAGCTGTGGCTCCAGTTGTTAAAAATGGAACCATCCACCTGAATAAGTTTTTATATACTTATGGTATCTGTCAAAAACAAATGGAATATAAATCCTTCATGCTGATGACTGAAACAAAACTGACATCAAACACTGGATTAAGAACATCTCCAGGAATCTTTAACAGGCAGTTTGCCATACCCTTTAGAAGAAAACAACTGAAGTCCAGATAGTCTCACCTGAACTAGACAAACAAGACCAAGTATTAGTAGTTTGGAACTACTTTTTTCCTGCTTGAACTTTCGCTACAATCATATAGTACTGATAATAATTCTTCTACTGTAAAATAATTTGGAAAACTTAGAATAAGAATGCAAACTCATGTCTGCCTTTCATTTCAAATTCTAGCTTTTTCAGCTGTCCTCCCATTGAAAAAATAATTGAACTTTAATACCAAAATAGTCAGCTTCCGTCTGTTTGGCTTTCTTTTAACTCTAGCAGAAACATTGACCAGTAGCTCTACTAACTGGACCAGATCCCTGCCTCAGACTAACAACGAACAGGAGGAAACTGTTTTCCATATTAGTGAAAATACTGTGCAAGCATCCAGTTAGTTACTACCATTAAAAGAAATGCTATGGATAAGTGAATTATCTATACATTAACATATATTACAGCACCAGTACTGTAGTCTTAAGACTACATGTGACAAACTGAAATGAAACCCAATATCTGGGTGTGTCTGCATTACCACCCTATCCCCCAGCGCTGCAGCAGATCTCATTCAAGTCAAATTGGAAATACCAAAGTGGTTTATGAGGCACAAGGCATGTTCAGCTCATGCTCAACTGCTGCCTGAAACCCTTCAAACTATAGTGAACATTTTAGACCACATTACCAAAGAAACTAAATTACTAAATGTATTAACAGCATGTTTATAAGTTTGCCTTGCCATAGTAACAACAACATATGTATTTTTCTGGGCTGATTTTAAGGATTGTTCATTCTAACACTTCACCATGAGTAATATCCATGTAATTCTTTCAAAATTACCAGTTATTATTTCAGCTATGATCATCTTGCCAATAGAGAGACCAGCAGCATATTGAATTTCAAAGTGGAAATTCAAACTGCATTTCTATACCAGTATCCTCCAGGAAAAGATGATGTCCAGAAACTGTATTTTTTTTATATCAGTTGGTGGCTAATTTCACCACTGCATTTGTTCTCTTTATAGTGGTTAGAGTGAAGTATGGAAACGCAGATGGTGAATACTGCAAATTTCCCTTCTGGTTCAACGGCAAGGAATACAACAGCTGCACAGATGCAGGACGCAATGATGGATTCCTCTGGTGTTCCACAACCAAAGACTTTGATGCAGATGGCAAATACGGCTTCTGTCCCCATGAGTGTAAGTAGATCATTGTTTCTACTGGTTTTTTCATGGTAGACTGTTCCCTGCTTACTTGTCCATCCACTTCTCCTTGTACTTTTTCCACTTCCTTTCTGGCATATTTATATTTACTGCTCTTTAATATCTCCTCAGTATCTAAGCAGACAAAACTCCCTAAAGGCTCCCTTGGTGTAGGAGAGTTTGTAACTGATGATGACCAGGCCAAGGCCTTTCTCTAAAAACAAGGACATATTGAATATATGTCTGAAGCAATGTTGGCCCCATATATACATCAGAGACACTACAGGTTGAGCTTCACAATGCAGGAAAGACAGCCACCTTTTAGAGTAAGGATAGGGCCAAATTTGGAGATGGAGTACACTAAATGACAGAAATCTCTCCCTAGATTGCAGGCCATTCCACAAGCAATTGAAATTGCATCTCCTTCAAGAGCAGTAACTGACAAAAACTAGCAGCTAAGGATGAAACCAAATAAGTCAAACATCTATAATTTTGCATACCAATTTTACCAACTGGTGGCCTAGGTCCTCCGAGTCTAGGAGGCATTTTAGTGCAAAGTGGCACTATTATTGTCACAAATCACCTTTAAATGGCATCATACTGCTTTTCAAAATAAAAACGATTGAATTTCAATTAAGTATCTATGCTGGTACAAAGTTATTTATATGTTAGTACATTGCAAATTGCTAGCCAGGAGAGCAGTCACGTTTTCAGAATTTACATTTTTATTTTTAATGCAGGTCTTAGAACTCTTACTCATGAAGCAGTGCCAACAGTTCACTTTAGATACAGGAATTACACTGTTATTTCAGAAATTATAACTCTGTATCAGTATCTACACAAAACCGTTAGAGGGTCTAGGAAAGCTAAAATTGTACTTAATTTCTAACTTTTTGGAATGTGAACAGAATCCTCTGTTTCACAAACAATTTATTTCATATTTGGAAACACTCATTTACAGATTAGACAATATGTGTAATGCTTTCATGTAGCCATAACTTTTTAAAAGTATACACAATATGATTAACTTTCAAATGAAATTATGACAATATGTTTCCTGTCTAACATCAGGAACGCGTATTTATATGCTTGAAAATCTTGATGAGCCTACTGAATTTAAGATTTCAGACGATTTACTATTACATGAGTGTTAATTTCATCTCCTGTATATCACACTGCAGGAAACCTTTAGAGAAGCAGTTAAGTATAATTGGCTGTAGCCTACTGGGCTGATTTATCAGCAGCGAGTAGAGAAGGAGCCACTTGTTCCATCTCCTGTTTGCCAGCTCCAGGGCTGGCACCTATACTCGCAGACATTCCCAGTACTGCAGTTTGCCATATTCACTTTTTTCCCTTTGTACATAACCGATTACTATAAGCTTTTGGCAGTGGGGAGTGTTTCGTCACTCTTGTTACCTTACATCCTGAGCAATGGATCCACGGGGTCACTAAAATTCCTGCCTGCTACTGCTGTGTCATAACAAATAATAAGAGAGTTATGAAAGAGAATGAAACAGAAAACAATGGAGCTTTTGTTGGACTCATGGTAATCCTGCTTGGAACAATAGTACTAAACTTATTTATAATATTACGGCTACATGCAGTCAGTACAAGGAAAGAAAATGCAGATTGCTGAAAGAAAATTAGTAATGCTTAAGATGCAAAGCTAACAAAACAAGACATGTTCAGGGTTTTGCCAGACCAAGAATGCACAAGCAGAGGCCGACATGTCCCAGGCAAGCCTCAACAAGTACTGTAAAAACATACGTATGTCCGCTAGTATGTATGTGCCAGTTAAGTACACATAACTTTTTGGAAGACTACAGATATGCTTATGTAGAAAAAGTTCAGATACCCTGTCTTCAAAACTTCTCTGGTATCCTATCGTAGCCAAACACTAAGTGGATTCTGTTTGACAAATTTGGGGGATTTCTCAAGTTCATTTGCAAGACCACACAGTTTCCAATATAAGATTACAAATTTTCTGCATCAGGAAAAGATAATTTTGCAAAGATAATCTGTTGTAAAACATATTAGTCTTCTAGCCCTAATGTGATAAAAAAAATATTCTTTAATTTCCAAAACCCTAGTTGCCTGTTATAGATCACATCTCAAGCTGGGATCTACCATGGTGACAGCTATTTATACAACTATAGGGGATGAACAAGCAGGAGTGTGAGCTTTTAACAGATTTCAGTTAATTAAAAAAAAAAAAGTTATCATTAGTTACATGACTTTCAGAACTAACTTCTTTAGGCTAACATTTACTTCAGGAGATTATATACGTGCACACACACATACCCACACAATAATTTTTTCCTAAAACTTTGCCATCTCCTTCATTCCCACCTTTCCCCAAATCTCTTCTCCTTCAGGTTAATCCTTCCAGCTGGAAAAGAGCAAAATTGGGCTTATTTCTTTAAAATACTCCAAATGCTCAGATATAGTCGGAATGAAGCCCAGGTTATAGGTAGCTGGACAAACCAAGATCCACGTACTCTGACTGATACCTTTGTAAAATCCCAAGTCATACAAGACCGAAAATGTAAGCAGTGAAGCACTCTCAGGGAGAGCTAGTTCTGGAAGTTGATGTTCCTGGAAATGCTTGCGTCAAGGTTTCTGAAACGGAGCAGAAGGGTTTCAGCCTTTTGTTTCTGATGTAATTGTTTCGCAAGATCCCTGAACAGTTATGCACAGATGTTTCTTATTAAATTCAGAGCAGTATTGTTCACTCATTATTCCAAGACACCATTTGCTAAAACCCAGCTAATAAAATCAGATAGGGGAGTATTTACATCATAGAGTCTGTGTTGGGAGCGACATTCCTAGTTGCCAGTGTTTGCTTCTCTCCCATTTAATTCACTGAAGTTAGTTTCAATTCTTCTTGTTATAGAGCCACGCTGCATATTTGGAAACATTTTTAAAGCAATGGTACTGCACCAGGCTTTTCTAAAGTTAATCCCAGATCTGTACCCTAATTTTGTAGGCTGATTCAACTATCATTTATCAAAGTAGAAGGGAAAGCAGAAAGTTGTCTACCTACTACACAAATCTTACGCAGGTGTGCTGAACCTCTCCTTTGCCATATGGGATCAAGGGATCTTGAATCTCCTTCTTTACCAAACTCCACTGACACTACAGGGAGTTTAGGCTCCTAACTTTGGTCCTCTGATATCAAACGTTACTGAGATCTGTACTCTGCCTGTACCTCCCTCACACTGATGACAGTTCTTGTAGGCTGCTGCTCAACTGCTCTCCCAGGCAGAACCCTCAGGAAGCTGCAGCTACCTCCACCTTGGACCTGTGCCACAGGGGTTTTAGCAGCCTTCCAGCCTGAGGTTTCCTTACATCACAACTGGCTGATTTTTCTGGGAAGAGCTAACAGTGCAGTGGAGTGCAGCTCACAGATTAGTAAAGTTCAGTCTGAATCTGCTCTCACATCAGCATGTCTTCACTGATTTTTAAATTGCTGAGCTTACCATGATGCAGAACAAGAGTCAGGCCATTTAAGATCCCCTTACACGTAAATAAAGCTTTTGTTTTGTTTGGGGGAAACTGACCTAGTCTCTGTCTTTAACTTTCATTTACATTAAAGCAAAGAATTTTCTAGTTATGGCGGGGGGTGGGGAGGGCGGGGGCAGAGGATTTGAAAACTTAATAAACCACTGTTGTTACCATCACATGATGTTACCTCAAGCAAAATGAAAAACTGCATTTTGACTGTGACTCAGAAACTGCTTTGCATGGAGTCCAAGAGATTGACTTTCCATAAGGTTTTTGCAACTTAGCCACATTTAAACCAATAAAAAAAGGCTATTGAAATACAGAGTTTGCCAGATCTAGAGCTTGAAGCAGCTCATGTGGTAAATGAGTCATCTAAACAACTCAGTTTAATTTTGCCTTCCAATTCTATAATTTCTTTTAAAAAAAATGAAGTCTTTCTCCAATCATGATAGCCACAGTCCTAGTTAATGCATGTTTCCTAACTTATTACAGCATCTGAGACAAATACAAACATTTGCAGCTTGCTCTTTTGGGGAGGCACAGTGTGCGTTGCAGTTATCTTTTGCCTAGAGATAAGACCTCTGTGTGGATGCTTCCATGTCCAGGATGCAGAAGGATACAGATGAGAGCTCAGACAGATCAGAAGTTCAGCAAACTCACACATGAGCCAGGCCTGCAAAGTTCCAAGTCCTCTCCTCAGTGGGACTGGAACTTACTTCGGTAACTTTACTGGTTCATGCCCCCAATACTGTGGCCAAGTACTGATTTAAGTGGAAAAGGCAAAATGAATCATCTGTGTCACAATACCCCATTTGTTACAACCCTTCCCAGTCACCCTTCAGCCAGAAAAGGTCTTGGGGTTTTATTTATTACTACTCTAAAAAGTGAAGCATGCTCATAAACAATGTCTCTTCCCATCAATGTATCAGACTAAGCAAAGGCGAAATCCCTGAAATCCTGCACAAAGACATTGAGGTTGTAATGGCTTTTTGGTCATCAAAAATGACAACAGCAAAGTTAGAAATAACCTGCCAAGCCTTGCGACATACACGTTTGGGTTTTAGCTGTAGCTTTAAACTGGGGGAAGGAAAGGGAGAAAGGTGTCCCCTTGGGCACCTTAAAAAAGGTCAAATCATGCTTACTTTACACTGGGAATTCAAACAGACGTGTTTCATTCTGAGGTGCTGTTCTTAAATCTCAAGGGGAATTAGCGCATGGCTGCATGAAGGTTTTTTTTGTCTCTGTTCAGTGCAAGGCCTGGCCCAGTTTGTTGCCCTCACTGTTTCCTCTCACCAGCACATGGCGCTCGCAGACACTGTCCTGCCATTGAGGATTCCCACACATAGTGCAGCCGAGAGAAGACACAGGCAGGTTCACAAGATGTCAGATGCTCCAAGCCACCTGCATTTTCTTGTAACTCAATTTGGACATATATTTTTTAAATATCAGCATGAGGGATTTTATCTCTCTTCCTCTAGATATTCTGGAAAGTTTACTAAAATCCTAAAACAGATCCCAGAACTCTTGACTTACTTTAATCTGTACTCCTTCATCCATGAGAGAGATTTCGAGTTCTCAGGGTTGAGCCATGAGGCCTTGTCTGCGTATGTGGACAGACAATAAACAACCCCTAGAAGACCAATACACTACCTTCAGGAACATTAATAAAGCAGAAGACAGGAGAAGCTTCCAGTGTTCAGCTTCGTCAGAGAAGTTGTATGTCCTTTCTTGCTTATCTGTTCAGTGCCTGAGCCCAGCTGCAGTGATTCTCAGAAATGAGTAGCAAAACCTAGAGCAAAAGCCTACCAGTTATTATCTGACTTTAACTCTACTGTATGTCAGTATCTTAAAGAAAGTGAAAATGTACACAGATGGCCATTAGGAAAAACCAATCTGGCTTGTCTGTGGCTCTGTACAAAGTCTGCCATTCCAGCTAACATTCTTGATGCAAGGTAAATGAATCAGCAGAGCACTAAGGAACATGAGTGACTTTCTCAGAATCCTTTTTCTAAATGTTGTTTCAAGAAGGGATATTAATTTCATGTTATGAGGCAGGCTATAAAGGATATACACAATTCAAACCACATTGAAACAGCCTGGTAGATAGATTTTTTTCATTCCCAGTTCATTTATAAAGATCAAACAGTCATTCCTTTCTAGACATTTGTGAGATTGTAACATCTCTTGTCTATTTGCCAAAGCATTTAATTGCTGGTGTAAAATAGAAGCTCTAAGCGTGAACTGCAGCACGCACAACAGCTGTCTAATCTCTGTCAAGACCTTCACACGTTACCATTGGCACATTGTGATTCCTTGTTGATATTGAGTATTGTGTATTGACGTTTTTCTCTTTTGTTCTCTCTACAGCACTTTTTACAATGGGTGGCAATGGTGATGGGCAGCCATGCAAATTTCCCTTTAAATTTCAAGGCCAATCCTATGACCAGTGCACAACAGAAGGCAGGACAGATGGATACCGATGGTGTGGAACCACTGAAGACTATGATAGAGATAAGAAATATGGATTCTGTCCGGAGACTGGTATGAAGAGCATTGCTTTTACAGCACAGTCTAATCCGCCATTGCTTTAAGTAACAAAAGCCTCCTTTTTTACACCTCCACCAGAGCACGCAAAAGTTGATGAGTTAGGCACAATTTCAGCATAGGTGCCCAAGGAAGTAACTAGAACAGGAGCGATCTACGTAAACGACACGGTATGCCATAGCTCGCCAAGCTTATCAGGGATACACAAATGTCATTGAACCATAGGACTAAATGTCTACCACTGCAGGGTGATTATGAGTAGATTACAATTTGTTAATGGCCCTGGAAGAGAAGTCTCAGGTGATGGAAGAAAGCATGAATAATATTTTAGCTTAATACTTACCATTTACACTTGAAAAAAGAAAGCCTGTTTAGTATGTTAAGCTTGAGTTAATAGATCTTCTCAGCAATTCAAAAGAACTAAGTGAAACAGTTTAGCCAGGAAAATAGATTTCTGCTTTCTTCACAATTTTTTATACTTTTTGAGTTTTATTACATAAAGGAACAAAAATTAATTTATAGCCTTGTATAGCTTGGCAGACATTCAATTTTAGGATACAGACTAGAGCCATAAGTATTTAGACTGTGTAAGTTAGTTGCGGCAGTTCTAAAATCTCAGGCTTTTAACAGAGCCAAGGGGAAGCTACATTCACCCTGTTGCACCCTGAAGCTACATTCAACCCTACATGCATGTTGGTTTTTGAGTATTTTGAAAATGGCCTAACCATTTGCAATAGGGATTTGATGCATTGGTATTTGGCTTCCTGATACTTTTGATAACCAGGTGTAACCCTTCAATATTACCTTACAGATGTTAAAAAAATAAAAAGAAAATTAAAAGAAAGTATCAAATTCATTCTAACTTGCTACACAGTTAGGAAGAGAAAAAATCTAAAGGATAATTCAACAAAAGAACCAATATATCTAGAACCAATATATCCAAAGTCCTAGGTAACACAGTCTCTATCACTGGAACCAAGAAATACACTTAGTTTAAGTTTTTTTTCAGCATAAGACGTTATTGCTTGAGGCAGCTGTGATTTCTTTTTTTTTTTTTAATTTCTGGCTTACTAATTAGTATGAATGAATGAGAAAGAAAGAAATAACAATAAATAATTAGGGACACAAGCAGCTTTGCCTCTGTGTTGCCCTCCTCTACCTTCCCAGAAGATAGACCATAATTTGAAAGGAACTGTAATTGCCAGGTAGCAGTGTAAATGAATTTGAGTAAGTTTTATATTCTTTTCCTATTCTGTTTATGATACCTACTTTCAACTGTAATTTTAAATTTAGTTACACCCTCTTCGCTCTAGAAAACATTTGTACTTGCCTATACAAATGTTGTTTCTTATATATTAATGCCATATACTACATGGATAAGAATAATACACTTAGGGGAACAATGTACCAGTTTTTGCAAAAACACGGGTTAAAAAAAAAAAAAGGCCATCCACATTTGAAATCCTTTTCTTTAGAAAATGTTTAAAACCATGTGCTTTTAAACTATACCCTGCTGCCAGCATAAAACAATTCCTCAATTTATTTGATATGACTCCTCTTCTGGACCTTTTGGGGTTTTTTTACTTCAGAGTTTATAGTTCAGTGGGACACCTACTAACTAGGTGGATACTCAATAACCCTTTAACCTTTGTGACACTAAACCTACCTTCGACCTATTTGAGACACACTTGAAAACATCACCAGGAAAGACCGTCAAAAGATACTTGCTACGCAATCACCTTCCACAAAACACTGTTAACTGCTGCTTTCTCAGAGCTGTGAAGTCCGGGGCTCATTCTTACTCCCCCAAAACTATTGGCAAGTTCATTGCAATGGCAATGCCTAGACTTTATCCTTTCTTTCTGTCAGACAATTTTCTTTTCAAATATTATGTTTAATCTTACTCCTCATGTTCTTAAGAAGACTGCAGATTTTCTGCTTGCTTTCTGGTTTTAATGTGTAGTTTAGGAGAAGATGCATCAGCTTAATCTCACAAAAGAGACTCCCTTCACACTGTGGTTTTCTGTCATTTTCCACAGCCATGTCAACAGTTGGTGGAAATTCAGAGGGAGCCCCTTGTGTATTCCCCTTCATCTTCCTTGGGAATAAATATGAGTCCTGTACGAGTGCAGGTCGCAATGATGGCAAGCTGTGGTGCGCTTCTACCGGTAGCTATGATGATGACCGCAAGTGGGGCTTTTGTCCAGATCAAGGTAACACAGTTTGTCAGAGCAATACAACGGTAACAGCATACTGACCACACTGATGATGTCACACTTTAAATTATTTCGTTCTCATATTTATCACTCCTGTTTGGTTACAGTACTTCTCTCCAGCCTGAAATCTGAGCAAAACTCCTATCTTTAAACGTGAGACTATTGTTAATGAGTCAGTCTCAGAGCTCATCTGCCTGAAACATTCGGATTTTCTAAAATTATAACAATGAAGTATCTTTCCAAAATATAAAACCCAAAAACATTTAATAAATAAATGTTTTTCTCATCACCAGTTTTTCCTTCCAAGGCTAAAAGCCACAAGTACTACAGTATTTCACTAGTATGTAATAATTATACTCTTATATTGGCCAAATTAGGAACAAATGCTAAATGTAAAAAATTAATATATTTGTGGTTGATATCGCTGAAGATGAAAAACATGTTTAAAAAATGAGAGAGACAATATAAAGTTTGTATGATGAATATCAGTATTTAAAATTATTTTGGTTACTCTTTGTCCTTATTTGTATGGTAAAATTAAATATAGCAAAAGGCTTATTACACATTTACAAACAAATGCTAGATTCAGGTTTTTCTTTTAGGAGGAAAATAACTGCCAAATTTCAGAGACTGTTTGGGCATAACTGATAAAATGTCATCCTGTGAGAAAAGATTTTTTTTAACCTAACAATATTTGGTACAACAGTATTGATCCAGGCTCTGTTCACAGACACACAGATACACAGACCTGTTTATCACTTACATGCCATGTAAAGGAAGATTTGAGGTCTAGATTGCAAGTTTAATTCTCTGTGCTTAAAAATATGTCTGATTTTATTCGCTACACTTCCTTTTTTCACAGAAGTATTGAGACTATGATCAAAGTTACTTGCATGTGAGATAGCAGCAAATACCAGCTACAGAAGGAAGTTTTAGAATCTCTCTAATGAAATGGCATTTCTGGCAATGTGTATGACATTCACCATTGCAGGCTGTACATACTAATTATGACATTTATTATTGGGAGATTTTTGATGGGTAGCAAGGAAAATAAAGTTGTATGACTATGAATAACCTGTGTGGTACACTTCTGATTAGATGCAAGCAGCTAATACCATCTTGCTATGTTATTTAGGATACAGTCTCTTCTTGGTTGCTGCTCATGAATTTGGCCATGCTATGGGATTAGAGCACTCTGAGGATCCAGGAGCTCTTATGGCCCCTATCTACACCTACACCAAGAACTTTCGACTTTCTCAGGATGACATTAAAGGGATCCAGGAGCTATATGGTAAAGTCCTCCCTCATCAGCAGAGCCCATCAGAAAAGCATGGAGCACAGGTCGAAATTTGGGACGCTGAACTTGCAGTAAATTACGTACTGCATAATACCACCAATTCCAGAAACATCCTCTGTTCCTTTTTCCCTCCTTTCTTCATGTTATTACCAGGGCCCCTTAATATCACAATTTAAGGATGAGGGGTCACTAAGTTTACTGAACTAACAGGAGCCCCAAACCCTCCCATAACCAAACTTTTAGATGAAAATTTCTAATGCCTTTAACTGGGACAATGAAATGTCATGCTTTTCTGCTTTTTTTTTGCCCAGGGAAGTTGTGGTGTCATCATCCCTGGAGATATTAAAAAAATGCATAGACAAGGTACTTCAGGACATGGTTTAGTGGGCATGGTTGATGGTTGGACTCTATGATCTTAAAGGTCTTTTCCAACCTAAACGATTCTATGATTCTATGATTCTCTAGCTTGAAATACCTGATGTGGGTGGGTTTGCATGTTATGGTCTACAACACTCTGAGCTTCCCAGATTGCAACTCCCTGTAAGAGGGGAAGGACGTTGTTTCCTGTCCCAGCTTGGAAACAGTTCACATAGCTTTCCCACAACAATTCAAGCTGTACCGTCACAATAACATTTGCAGAGTGTGTGGGAGCTGATACTTCGACATGTATTTGGCAAGCTCCTGGAGAAAAAGTGGATTTGAGTATTTTTATGTTGGTATATCTTTAAAATTTATTTTTTTCTCCACAGATACTCTTAGTAAAATGTGTAAATATTATTATGATTAAAGTTCCTTCCATGTATATATTTTCTACCTTGTAGAGGCACAAGTATACTACAGTCAATTAAGCAGACGAAGAAAATCTATACCATTTCTCTTTCTGTGCTTTTCACTTTTCTACTGAGATATCTTCCTAATTGTAAGTGACTATATTCTACAGTATTCAACACCTTAGGAATGATAATAATATACCAAAATGATTACCACAAGACACTTTTTTATCAAAAATCCGATTTGAATCTTCATTTTTGCCTTGTTCTTAGCTGCTTTAGTTAAGACTGGGAATTGAGACATGGGCAAGGTTAAGTGAATTTTCTAAGCTCACGTGGCATATCTTGGATACAGTTCAGAATTTAACCCAGTTGTCTCAAGGCACACTCCAAAACCTGAGACAAAACTATCTTTCTTGCCTCTTTATAACTGATATAACCCTTTACAAACCGCTTTCGATATAAAACAAGTATTCAAAAAACCCTGTGTTTTCTTGCATTATTATCTCAAATGAGCTATGCTCCACTTTGTTTCATACAGTAAATCAACATCATGTCTAAGAAAAAAGGCAAATGCCTCATAAGGCAATACAGCAGCAGCCAAACAGTAAAACAAAATAAAATAAACCAGATGGCAAAGTGTATGTTCTGAAGAGCACATTTTGATTATTGATGAGGGCAGAAAGTTCATACAAATGGCTCAAAATGCGTCTTTGTAACTTGCAAAATATTGGCACTTGTAGAAATAGGAGAAATCCACTTTGACATCTCTCTCAGCAGAGTGGCGGATAATTCTGAATAGAAGGACTTTGAAATGCATTTCTCTTCTTTTTAGAAGCCAGTAAAATAAAAACTGTAACGTTAACATTTGAACCCAGTATAGCCACTTCTGAGTAACTTTCAAGTTAAATAGACAGCTCAACATGGATAGACACTTACACAGGCACAGGGTCTTGAATGAGGCCACACAGCAGATTAAGGCAGGACTGGAAGCTAAGACCTTCTCAGCTGTACTTGACCACACTTCTTCTGAGAAGATTTTATTATAAGTTTTTTCTCCTTCAAGCACTGCCTCCAAATTATTCGCCTTCTAGAAGTCATGGTAGTTCATGTTCTCTATGTAACCTATGCAGTACTGTATTTCAGTGTAACAGAATATCTGTGTTCATCATTACAGAAGTATCGACTGATGTCGAACCTGGACCAGGGCCAGGACCAGGGCCAGGACCACGTCCAACCCTTGGACCTGTCACTCCAGAGCTCTGCAAGCATGACATTGTATTCGATGGAGTCGCACAAATTAGAGGAGAAACATTTTTCTTCAAAGATAGGTAAGTGAGATAAATTGCTTACCAATGGGGCCGCAAGTGGAGGAAGCTGTATTGTATCTGACGTATTCATCAAAATCTAGAAATTTATTATCAGGCACAATCTCCGCCCTCTCTTGTGTGTTCAGAGGCAGCAAAGTGTCCTAATCAACTCCTAAGGGAAAGAGATGGCAAATTCTGGTTTTACGGTTAAATAATATGGCCTTCTTAGCCACAAGGGTAAACTGCTGGCTTGTGGTCAACTTGGTTTCCACCAGGACCCCAGGCCCTTTTTCACAAAGCCACTTTCCAGTCTGTTGGCTCCCAGTTTGTACTGGTGTTTGGGGTTGTTCCTCCCCAGGTGCAGGACCTTGAACTGACCTTTCCTGAACTGTGTGAGGTTCCTGTCATGCCATTTCTCCAGGGGTCAAGTTCTCTCTGGATGACAGCACAACCCTCCGGTGTGATCAGCCACTCCTCCCAGTTCTAGGTCATCAGCAAACTTGCTGAGGGTGCACTCTGCCCCAGCATTCAGATCATTACTGAAGTTGTTAAACAGTCTTCTACCCAGTACTAACACCTGGGGTACACCACTAGTTACAGGCCTCCAGCTAGACTTCATACCACTGACCATACCCTCTAGGCCTGGCCAGTCAGCCCATTTTCAGTCCACCTCACTGTCTGCTTACATTACCCATACTTCAACAGCGTCTCTATGAGAATCTTACTGGAAACGCGGTCAAAAACCTTTCTGACCTGCTCTCCCCTCATCTACCAAGCCAGTCATTTCATCATAGAAGGTTATCAGGTTGGTCAAGCATGACTTCCCATTTGAGAATCCATGCTGACTACTCCCAACCACCTTCATGTCCAAAAGATTGTCTGTAATTAGAGATAGGTGAGATGATTATGCCATAAATTCACTTTTCCTTGGAGCTACTCTCAAACTTAACTTTGAGAGTCTTGAATTTTCAACTTCAGTCATAATTTTAGGCAGTTTTGTGGTGGTTTTTAGTTTCTGGTTTCTGCCCTACACTGGGATTGTGCATGCCAAGATTCTATGGCAACGACTGGGCTGATGGTAGTTCTAGCTAAAATCAGGACAAGGAAATGCCACAAACCTCACAAAAAAAGCCTGTTCTCATGATATTTTCTGCCCAATTTTACAGATTGGAGAGCAAAAATTAACCCTGGTGTCAGCCCTGCTGGCTTCTGTGGAGTCACACAAGGGTTGCTTAAAAGGGTGAAGTAGCTGGGAGACCCATCCAAACTTCTAAATGCTTATGCAAGCCAGATATGACCTGCAAAATCTTTAGAGATTTACCCATCTGTAATGTTAATCACAAAATTAGCAATGGAAGAGATGTATTAACCAGTCTATTACCTGCCAAAGAAGGATTCATTCTCTATAAAATATTTCCGGATGCCTTTTATAGCAAAACCTACAAGGATTGTAATTCAGCA
Organism: Pandion haliaetus; assembly: GCA_013401275.1. Taxonomy (NCBI): domain Eukaryota; kingdom Metazoa; phylum Chordata; class Aves; order Accipitriformes; family Pandionidae; genus Pandion; species Pandion haliaetus. Next base: position 60,954 of record VYZV01016758.1, on the reverse strand, counting down.
ATGGAAATCCCATCACTTTCAGTGGAGTGGAGCTCTGGAGGCGCTATCCTTCCTGATTTCACTTCATATAGTCTGCAGTCTGGGGGAAAGCTTCAAGTCTGATTGCAGGAAAATTTCCAGTCTCAACTTCTAAAAACACTCCTCCAAAAACGTAGTTCATCCAAAGCTAGTGGCAATAATATCAAATGACTCTTCCACCATGGAGACACTGTTTTAGCAAATCTTCAGTTTTAGCATAACTTTCATTATGATAGACTGGTCCACACAGGATCTGTTCCTTTCCCGTGTTCATAAAGATACAATTATAAAAAACCACGAGCAAAGTCTTGTCCCTGAGTGGTTTAATCCACGTTGAGTCCAAAATCATTAAATAACAGTATTATGTGACTCATGGCTGCTGTAATAACACATCAAGGACACTGGTGATTGGGATAGGCTCCATGTGTGCAAGGCCTCCAAGGCAGAAGACACAAAAGGCATTTTTGATGCAAAAGCAGAGACATTCCCGATAAAATGAGGTGGCCGCACAGCTGCAGCTCCCACTGCCTTTGCCAGGGCCTCCTATTACCCAGCTGCTCAGCAATGAAGAGCATCTCCTAAGGAGAACAGGACTTGGCAGCACCATGGTGAGAGAAACTAAAGCTCCTTTTTTCCTGCCACAAATCAATGCCCAATTTGAAATCATTTATCCTCAGTTACCCTGAACATTCTCCCAAAGCCACTGAAGATCTGGGCCCACGCACATTCACTGCATGTGCCTAAATCAAACACTGTCTCCTATCCTACAGAAACATACACAAGCATCTGAAGCTGATGGAAGTATTACAACTCACCTATCCATTGCTTCTTGCCAGATGTCAGCTGAAATTTAAAAGCAAGCCGGAACCAACAAACAAGGTCCCCCTCACAAAACAGCAACTTAATAGTTATTTGTATCTCTTGGTGGTGTAAAGTCCAGCCATCTCCTCCAGATTTGAATTTTCAGCTAGAAGATATGAAGGATTTATTACTATGCTGCATGGTTTAACTCTACTCACCAGGTTTTTGTAACAAAAAATCATGGTCAGTCGGGTAATTTTACAGGCCATGGTATACAGTAATTCCTTCAGTGCATTCCCTTCTAGTTCCCGTTTTATGTGATACCCAGAATAACGGTGTTCTGGGTTTGAAGTTTGACTTAATCTTTATCACAGGCTTTGTGTTTTAGCAATGCAGAAATGGGACTGAAAACTTCTGGTTGTAAAAACACGTTCCCCATTTCTATTACAGCTGCTGGGGCAAAAAGGGTTCATTCAACATGTCTGTGGGGACACCTATGATACCTTTTCTACTATTCCTCTTGGCCCCATCAGTGGCAGGCTAAGATTCCTTACAATCCAGTGATCCCTAGTGGCAAGAAACAGCCCCTTCTTGGCCACAAAATGGCTCCACAGTACCAAAAGATCAGCCTCGCAGAAAGCCAGCACTGGACCCTTCCACCAACAAGCTGCACACAGCTGGCCCCACCACACTGGCCTAACAAGTCTGCCAAAACCTGTGCACACTTTTGCTAGCATAGTTATCAGAGAGCTAAAGTGTCCACCTGACTCAGCTCAGTGCCTTCAAAAGGAAAAACATATTCTCACAACAGTAAAAAACCTTTCAAGTTCCACAGTATTCACGGCATACTGATCCTCTTTTGCTCACTTTTGGGCCTTGGTTTTCAGCCAGACCTCCACCTTGCTTCTGCTTTTGTAAACTGGTAATCACGCAAGGCTTGATCCAACAAGGAACAATTTTAAATCTATTCCTAAATCAGCAAAGTGATTCAGTATTCTATATAATCCCAACAAAACAGAAGTATTTCAACATTCAGATACAGTTGGTCAAAGAACTATGCAAATATCAAAACAATCTGTTCAAACTGACTCATGCTTTATCTAACATGTAGCAAAAGCAGACAATTGTTGAATTGTTTTGCTCTGGAATGGCTTTGCCTGTCAGTCTTGCAGCTTTCCAAGTATCAGGCAAGCAGCATTATGACTCACTTTTGGAATTCAAAAAACAAATGTCTATCATATGTCGTGTGACTTTTATGATTCATGAAAATGACCACAGCATCCAACTGTCATATTGCACAGTCAAAAAGGAGTAAATAGCAAAAAGGTGGTCAGATCAGATTAATTCTTCCAAAAAAGTATTTTTCCCGCCCCCCTCAAACCGAGGAGATAATAGGGAATTACTGGAGGTGCTGCTGGCCATAAAGAACAGTTGGGCTTTTCCACTGGGCACACAATCCTCCAAGCAATCAGAGTGCCTGAGTACAGCATTTACACAGGTGTTTTTGTTCTGAAAGTGAACAAAAATTCAAACTTCTGAAGTTTACCAAGACATTAATAAAGACCCACTCATTTGGTCCCTTTACATAACTGCATGCAGTAACAATAATAATAATGGCAAATCTTTTTTATGCTAAAATATAATGTAAAATACTTACTGTAACAAAATATTAAATCTGTCTATAAACATACTAAAATTTAACCTGAGTGAGTTAAAAGATTTCTAACATGTTGAAAGTGAAATGAGAAAGCCAAATAATTAATCTCACCGTTTCCTCAATAAGATGAGTAGAAGTAAAAATACCTCCTACTCAATTCAAAACCAGAAGAAAATTCAGCTTTGACAAAGCTTCCCTTTCCATGAGAAAACCTCACCATTTTAACGAGTCCCTTGAAATGCATGCTTTAATAAAAACCCGGTGTTCAAGTCTCCATTGGCTCTGGAAAGTTTGCAATTCATGCAGATAGTAATTATTAGTGCTGACTCAGCCATACATCAGGTCCAAATTTTATTGAGAATTCTGTGACTTGGCTTTTTAAAGGAGCTACTTTTATGAATACAATGTTGGCTCGGCTTTTCTGTCTAAAAAGAGATGCACGGAACAAATGCTATTGCCTTTTACAGCATTTCATATGTGTTTAAATGCTGTCAAGGGCAAGACTAATTAGCTAAGTGCCTTATTCCTTGCCTCTTTAAGTGAAAATTTTGACGAGTTATGCTCAGAGATATTTTTGTACATGTTAAAAATACATGTATGTATGCAAAATGAGAGTAAGTTAACATATTAATATCTTATTAGTACCATATGTTGAGTTAAATTAATACGTATTTTTAATTGAGACAAAAAAACAATGCGCTTGCCAGTTGTACTCTTCCTCATATCAAACACTATAGATTATCATAATTCAGTATGCAGCAACTAATCATAGTTGCAAATGCATTTCAAAATGTTTTATTAGTCTTAACTAGCTCTGTTCACAGTCAAACTTCTGTTGATAAAAATACAGCGATTTATTAAATGAATTTAGGACTGCTCCTCCAAGTTTTAGGCAAAACCAAAATTCAGTTTCAGATCCTGGGTTTCTCAAAGGTATAATTATTCTAGGTAGGAATGGGTAATGACTATTTACACTTGGCAAAAAATAAGATGCCAGTAGCACCTTGAGCTTCAGCAACATAATAATGGTAAAAGCTGTCTGACCTGAGAATTTAATAGCTATAGCTTGGTGCAAGAGCGATTCCACCAGCCTGCTGATTTTTCATATTATGACCATGGCAAGACTTTTGTTCTGTTGGGGAAAAAAGTTGTTCACTCCATGGAGGAGGAAATAGCAGTGCCATTTTTAATACCAAAAGCCCTTATCACAAAGCTCTGCCATTTAAAGATAATTACAGCTTTTAAAAGATTAAATCAAATTATGAGCCTACTTATACATAAAATAGCCAATAAATTACCCTTTGCATTTCTCTAATGAACATTTTTAGTGCTAGCAGTTTCTTGTACAGGCAAGCTCACTACCAAGCAATTTGATATACTGTTAATAAATTTGAACTTTTAGTCACTACAATAGTAATTGCAAGAGCAATTCACAGAATACGAAGCTCTGCTTTTGTCAAACGCTCATCTGTCTGCTCCATACACAACAGCAGGAGAACGCTAATAGTTTAAATGCCTTGTAAATGAGTTTATTTGTATACTCAAGCACAGAATACATTTTGCCCTGATGCAGAAAGCAACAGGAACTCCAAAGCAATCAGTGCAAGCAATTTCACCTGCAGTCCAGCATGCAGCTTATTGTGCAACCGTTTTAGCAACATGCTTCTAAATGAATGATTCGGCTTTTCAGTCGCTGTAGGAAAACAGTCACAAGTGTGTATTGCTGCTAACGTGTGTATGCGCATGTGTGTATATGCACGCTTATGTGGCCTTTGCCAGAAATGATGAGAAACAGATGTGCTGGTGAATTAGTTCATTGTAAATCTCGTACAATTTTCTGTTCCGCTCAGATTCATGTGGAGGACTGTAAACCCCCGAGGAAAACCCACAGGTCCTCTTCTTGTTGCTACATTCTGGCCTGATCTGCCAGAGAAAATTGATGCTGTCTACGAGGCCCCTCAGGATGAGAAGGCTGTATTTTTTTCAGGTATTGCTTTTAAGTTTTAAAATGTAAGTAGCCATTTGCATAAAAGTTGCGTTCAAGCTTACTTTCCTCTGAGTTGTAACTGGGCCAGGGAACGGGCTGCCTAAGAGCCAGTATAGCCAGCAGGTATGGGTGACACCTCAAACATCCCATGCTGAGGATTTTAGGACAAAGGCTGGATCTCAAAGTCTCTGAACAGCATTCAGCCTCCATTACAACAAAGGGGAGCTATAAGCACCTAGAAAGACACCTTGAACAATAAGCAAGACTAAACAAAGGTCAATATTTAAAACAAAAAGCACCACAACAACAGTGGGAGCTCTGTTTCATCAGTCACTGCTCTGTTGTTCTTCTGTTTCCTCTCATCTTAATCTACTGTCTGGGTACATGTTGCTTGAGAAGATTAGATCTTCCCCCCNCCCCCCCCCCCCCCCCGTGCCTTTCCTTGTCTCTTCCTCTTTTGCCAAAGACTGACTTCCACTCTGGCTTCCAAGTATCTGCCTTGGTGGCTCATCAGGCAGAGGATACAGGCAGCCGTGCTAGCTGCCTCCATGAGAGAGGAGGATAACAGGAAGCACTAGTCTGTCCGTCATAAGTCTCACGTATGGTTCAGCTGTACTGGCCAAATTAGTGGAGCTGGGAGGCTATTTTCAACATGAAAAACTGAGCCAGCAACAACTGGGCTCCAGTATCTACTAAAAACATGACTAAACATCTCCAATCATGTAAAAACCATATGGCCGATGCTGCTGTACATTTTCTGTACAGGAAGGAAAAAAAGTAATGATAATCTATTCCACATGTCTCAAAGGCCATTTGCTTTAGTTTACAGGGGCGGGGGGGAAGCTTAAAAAAGTTTTATTTCAGGCAAGCCAAAACACTTTAAATATTGCATATACTACATATAATCTTGTTACATCTAAACCTCTCTCCCTCTCTTTATCATTTCCAGGAAAACATAACTAACCTGCTTTTAAAAAAATAAATAAATAAGAACCATCAAACAAACAAAGAATGGTTTGAAAGTTACGTGTAACCCAACTAAAAATACTTACTACTGAGACCTACCCTTTGCTCCTGAATGGTGAAATAATAACTTTTCTGAAACTCAAATTTTTCACTTTATACTTTTCTCGTATTAAGACTGTACTTACTTTCTTTCCCACTAGCACAGAATCAAAGAAATGTCCTTTCATGAATGAATCTTTCCATGGCTGTCAGTGAATCCAGTGAGGGTATTTACTCAGTGAATTAGAATACCATGTAAAGACTGCAGAACACTAGTACATCTTCCATTAGTATGTATTTGGAGAGACATTAGAAAATGTCGTATGACAAAAGACAACAGAAACAGGAAGTCTGGGCAAAAACTTCCTGTGAATCACTCAATAAAATCACTCAACAAAACAAATGGAGGGTGAACATGAGCTTCTGCATTTGACCTTCAGGTGGCCATGCCTTGTTTCAGACTATCTTCATCACACAAAAAATGACCAATATTAACTATTTGTTTTAACATAACACCAACTGTACCAAGACAGCGTCTGCCTCAAAGACGGGACAGCTAAGAAGGGAGGAAGCAAGAGCATGCTGAGGTGACATCTTTTGCCTAAAGGCAAGCAACACTGAAGAGGCAAAAGCAGAAATCGTAATCACAGTACACCTGCACTCTAATCTAGTACTTCACAGATGGTAAAATACTAGAAAGATTAGTAGTGCAGTTAGTGCAATGAAATGTCACATAACAAAGCATAAAAGAAGAAATACTACTCTCTATCTTACTAATAAACAGTGTTTGTTTGCTTTGTTTTCTCCCCTGCTTAGGAAATGAGTACTGGGTTTATTCAGCCAGTAACTTGGATAGGGGCTATCCAAAGAAACTCACCAACCTGGGACTACCCCCTGATGTGCAACGTGTTGATGCAGCTTTTAACTGGGGCAGAAACAAGAGGACATACATTTTTGCTGGAGACAGATACTGGAAGTAAGATACATTGAAGTGGTGGTGGTATGTTGTTATCCAAGCTGTGTCTGTGGGGCTGAATGCATACTGAGGTTCAGGAGGCAGGGAGTTCATCCTTTGAGAATACAAAACAAAGGCTGCCAGGACAGCGCTGAGAGCAGTGGCAAGTGAGGATGCTGAACCAGGGAGTATGTCTAGGAAAGTGCTTCAGTACAGCAACAGAAAACTAGCCCATATTTGAGAAAACTGCTTGCAATGGAAGAGGATATCTGGGAGTCTGTCAGGCTGCTCACCACTAACAACCCATCCATCCCTCCACCCTTATGTGCCAACAACTGCCCCACATCAGTCTCAGGCTCTTCAGAGGGGCAAGCTGTCCCCACTGTCAGCTCACAACTGCTGGGAGAAAACTCTGAAAGGAATTCCTTAAAAATGGGCTGATCTCCAACCACTTGAAGCCAAAGACTAACCAGATTGCCTTTGAAATTTGTTCACTAAACCGTCAGGTTTGGAGGCACTAGATGTAAAAGGAACAGCAGGGTGACTAGCAAAGCATGCTGGGGATGACTGTAAATCCGTTCAGGAGCTGAAGTACCAGTCACTAACACATTTGCTCTACTAATAGAATTGGCACTCAGGAGATCTGACCAAACCACAAGAAGTGTATCTATTAGTAGTTTGGGAAAAGTCTTAGCTTCAATTCATTTTGACAGTCTCTACAATCCTTTTCATGTTTCCAGTACATGCTCAGAGAAGTTTTTGTTGCAAACACCACAAATGTGGTATTCCACAAATGCGTGTAACTCTGTATTTGCACCAAGGTTCCTGTTCAAAAGGCTGTATGAGTCACAAAATATGATGCAACGTAAGCAACCAAACTCAGGTGACCTGCTACCACACTCTATCCGGGAAAGATACTGGACTCTCAGATTAGGAAGGAATGTCCTTAAAATGTCTCAAGGCTATTACTGTGGTAGAAATAAATAACCTACGTTAGACCTGATGAAGAGTCTACTAATTGTATTTAATAGAATTTCATTATCATGAAGATAGGCAGGAAGATCTGGCAGGAAAGATCACCTTAAAAAGCAGATGCATTTTGGTGCTTTGAGGAACTGTGTGAGTTACCTCCATGCTGCCTATCAGAATGGCATGAGAACAAAACAGAGACACTATCCCCTGCTTTCACCATCAGAGGTCTCTTCCAGGAACAGGACTTCACTTCAGGAATGCAGACATTACACAACAGGCTGAAAGTTGAACCATTAATTAACTGACAATTTAGAGGAAAGTTAAACATCAGAAACACCCACCAGAAATCTAAAAGATTGTCCAAGCTATAAGGGTTCCTTCTGAGAGATGCTCTATATAAAGTATCAAAGGAGGTCTCAGTATAATTGAGTCCATTTTATGTGAACATTAATTTCATGTTATGATCAAACTGGATGAGTGTCTATTATAACCTAATGGCTGTGGATTCCTGTAAGTAAATAAAATACCCTTTCACAATTGCCACTTGATCATAACTTTCAATTACTTTGAGGACAGTACTCTTCTCCATTATCTAAAGAAAAAAAAAAGAACTTAAAAGCTAAAAGCTAAAGAATGTTATTCATTTTTTAATGTCGTATTGTAGAGACCATCTTAAACATTTGCAAGTAGTTCTAACACAGCCATTTGCAATACTTTGAATTGCTATGCAAAATCTACAGACTATGAGTTAGCAAAGCTGCTGGCCTCCTCTGTACCAACTATTGTTTTGATTAACTGTACTCCAGGGCCTACAAGTAATTCATCGCTCTAATCACAGACAGTATTTCTATCGAAGTACCTTATCAATTCCAGTCACTGCAGAATGCATAATTTGTTGTTAAGGAATCAAAATAAGCTTAAGTGATTTTTATCTGTGTAAAGAAGAAAGCAAGCAGTTGACAAGTATTTCAGAAAAAAATGCATCTCTGTTTAACACAGATGCTATAAGCCTTAAGTATGTGGCTGTTTTATTTTATACAAGCACTCTGCCACATGGAATCAAAATAGTTACATACCATAGTCCTTCCTGTGCCATTATCACACTTACTTTAAATGGATTTTTTGGAAACCTTCTCCTCTCCCTCCTTCTAGCCCCAAGCTATTTTAGTGTTATTATAACAAGATTGTTAAACAAAGCAAAGTTTTGTGAGGGAGAGGAAGAGGAGCTGGCTGAGCTTCCACAGCTGGTTTTAAAGCTACACAGCAAGGTACTAGATTTTCTTTAAATATCCAAGGAAAAAATAGTAAGCAGTTTAAAGTAATAATTTAAATCGATTTTTACCAACCTACCGTTCATTTGTGCTAGTGTAACTTTGGATATAATCCAAGTAGTTCCATACAGCAATGAGGGAAAGGTACATACAGATACAGATAAATAGAAATCAAGAACATAAATGCTTCCCTCCTTCCAGTACTAGTCAAAGACGACCTCTTTGAAGTCCACTGCTCCTGAGTGCTGCTAGGGTGGCTAAGGCCTCATGTGCATTGGAAGCCTGGTTCAAACTCTATCCCATGTCCCTGCTCCTTGGGACATCTCCAGTCCTTCTGCTCAGCACTGACTCCCATCTCTGAATCAGAAAAATGGGGCAAACAGGCCACAGTCTTGCTCCTTCCATCTTCACTGTCAAGGAACATTCACCCCTGGGACATTTATTCTCTGTATATGGAAAGGGAGATCCTGGATTACTTGTTTGTGGGAGTGTAAAACTGGCTTTGCACAAATCTATCTTTGCATTGTACAGCGGAAACCACACAGAGTAAAAGAAACAAATGATCATCCGCAGATGTGTATACAGACAGATCCACTCACTTCTGAAGGATACTGGAAACTAGATTCAACTTCCATGGAGTTAGGTGGATTTACATCAGCTGAGTTTTTCCTCTTAAAGCATAGATTGTGAAAGTCATTGTGGTTTGGGGTTTTTCCCCCTGCAAAGAAAAGCATATATTTTTAACTTGGCATTTATCTGTTGATCATCACTGAGAGAGACTATGTGAAAATAACAGGGGGCTTTAATGAAATGTTAGGGAAAGTAATTAGTAATTTAATAGCAATCCATCAATTACATGGATTACAAGCATATTTCAAATAAGATTTGAAAAAGATAGCCATTTCACATTAAAAACTGCTATCTTCAGATGCTGGCTGCTGCCTGAAAAAGTTACCTTTCCTAGACTTATGTTTGGAATTTTAAAGCTACTTTTCTGAAAAGGGTTTTGCTTTGAAAGTGTGTTTTCAATTCAGCAAGACTTGCATTTCCAAAAGGAAAGATATAAAATTTCACAGGGTTTTAAAGAAGTCAGGAATAATTATAATGAAATAGAAACAATGTTACAATCTCAGTTATTATATTTCTGTTTGATTGTTTTAGTCACATTTGCTGAGAACTCCCTGAAATATTATCTTAAATTTTAACATTAAATACAGATTTGTAATGCAGGGGTATGATTTTCTTCAGGTACAATGAAGAAAAGAAGAAAATGGAGCTTGCATCCCCTAAATTCATTGCTGACTCTTGGAATGGTGTTCCAGATAACCTCGATGCTGTTCTGGGTCTTGGTGACAGTGGTAAGCTGTAATTCTGATTCAAGTCACTAACAAGCTCTCTTATTTGTCTGCTCTGAAACTTACAGGAGACTTTAATTTCTTGTGGTCCATGAGTACGAGCCAAATTGAGCCAAATTCCCATTCAGCTTTGCAAACCACTGGTTCAAACAAACTTTTTTTGTTTCTATTTTCCCATTAAATACCACTTGATAAATACCCTACTAATCACAGTTTAAACTTTTTTAAAATGAAACATTTAGGGAATATGACCTCTCCTGAATATTTTTATCCAAGCAAATAATAGTTATGCTAATTTCCCTTTTCATTAAGGTTATTTAATTTCAATCTGCTACTGCTCTTTATCATTTACTTCCTTGATGCTGAACACTACAAAGATTAACAAGGCAAGAAACAGCTTTTATTAACATCTTTCCTCTTTCCTTCCTGGTTTTTTTTTTTTTTTTTTAAAAAAAAAAGGCTATATACTGTCTTCTTTGAGTGTCTTGAAGCATCTTACTGCTTTCCATTGCAATGTTGTACAGGTCTAGGAACCTGCTATACAAATGCCAGACAGGACATGGAGGAAAGTGATCAGTGATGCAGTCACTTTTCTGTCAAGATGTCCCTGAGGCTCAGATCTGGGTTGGTTTTCCAATTTGGGCATGGGGAAAATTAGCTCTGTGGAGAAGTCTCTTTCCAGTATAGTTTGAGACAGAGACTAAAGCGACTCCTGCAACCCAATGCCTGATGCACAGGATGCCTTAACACATGAAGGCATGACTGGGCCAGTCCCTATAGCTTGGACATATCCCAACTTCTTGACAGCTCCATAGGTTCCTCAGTACCTGCATGCGGTCACAGCACCATTTCAGCATTATCCTGCTCTAGCACAGCCAGAACTCTAGTATGATAATCTCCTTGATCACAGGCACAAATGGGTTATATTTTGCTTTTTTTTTTTAACCTCCTATCAACTGCAGCTGCGAGTCCGGCCCATGGTTTTAAGCGGCCTCATATTTTTCAGATACACTTAAATTACTGGAAGCGGTGCTGATAGCACGAGTCTCAACTCCGTTGCATTTTCAACATCTATTTTGTCAGCAAACATTTCTTCCCAGAAAATTCTGGCTCACAGAATGGTAACCTGACTTCAGGCTCCATTTAACAAGACCTCTCTTCTCCAGGATGGGAATTTCTATGTATTTTTAAAATAAATATTTTTTTATTGTATCTAAATATTTCAGGAAACAAGTCTTCCAGTTCATTAAGCTTCATGAAATCAAACAGACAAAAAAGCTTTGATCAAGAATTATGTGCTCCATAATCTGAGTATGCTTTTTTATTTACCTTCACAGGATACACCTACTTTTTCAAAGATCAGTACTATCTGCAAATGGAAGACAAGAGTTTGAAGATTGTTAAAATTGGCAAGATAAATTCTGACTGGTTGGGTTGCTGAACTGTATGAGATATTAATAACCAAATATTTACTTTTTCGTTATATGCCTTATCT
>VYZV01016758.1:16024-49422 GCA_013401275.1 Pandion haliaetus | reverse complement strand
CCTTATCTGTAATTAGAAATAGATCTGAATGCTAATTACTGGACCAGTCTGGTACTGGCACCAAAACATTAAGTACCAGTACTGTACACATCAGATAATTTAAGAGTGTTTGCCTCCTCAGTATACAAAAGATGTTTACGTATATATTCTGGTACAATTTTTCAGTTTTCATGCTAGTCATAGTAAAGCTAGTAACAGAACATCCATCATTCTTTATTCCCTTGGTGCTTAAACAAAAAATTGAAACCATTAGAGACTGGATCATGCCCCTATGTTATACACGTCCCAGATAGGCTCAAATGAGATGTACCAGCAGTGCACTTTGATTTTTTTTTTTAAATACAACTCTGTTATAAATAGATGGTTTGTCTTGATGTTTTTCACCCTCTTGTGAGTTTGATCATTACTTCCATTTATTTACATAATAATACAGAAAGACTGTCAAAGGCACAGGTTGCCTCAGGATTTGATTTGTGTTGATGCATGATGGAATCATGGCAAGAAACTGTGTTAAAGTATTGTTTTAAAGTACTTTTTATTTTAATACCTTAGTTAAATTCAGCAATTTGCTTCATGCACTTTGTTACTACTATATAACTTGTTTATATGGACAGAATGACTCAGATTTCTGAAGTCAATGCGTTATACATAAAAGCCAAGTATTATTGTTTAACTTGTTTTATTTTTCTGTTCTTTATAATATTGGGGTTTTGTTCAGTTAGGTTTTTTGCTTATGCATTGGGCAACAGAAAATGTTCTTTTCACAATCTGATGGAATGTCTCTCATTAAAAAAATAAAACAGAAAAGAATGTCCCACACATGAAGTGCCAATGATACAAATAAAATCAAATTACACTGTCAACACTTCTCACGGCCAGGCTTCCTTGTATCATTTAAAATTAGAAATTTAGTAGCATGTTACAGTGAAATACCTGTCAAAGAAAGACAGTATTACCCCAGTATATAACTGCATACTGGATTTATTTAGAAACCTAGATTATTTTCTCTGTTAGTTCTAAGATGTAACTGCAGCAATTTACATTAAAGAGATTATATGGTCCCACACCTCCACGAAGCCTGCTGCCTTCTTAGAACAGTTTACATGCCTGTCTATTATCCACTCTCTTTCTCCTTATCAGCAGGCTACCTCACCACAACCCAGACAGGAAGAGTCTGCATAGACACAGTGGTATCTGTATCCTATAGGTAATATAAGCTTGAGAAACAGAGATGTAAAACCTTACTCCTACCTATGAGATCAGACACCATTTGGCCAAGGATCTTACCCAGCTCCATGCACATCGAACACCTTGTGAGACTCTATGGACTGCATCATGCAAGTGGTCAACCCAGATCCTTCTCAACATGTCTCTCACATTGAGTCCATGATTCATAGAACTAGATAGTAACCAACTAATACCTGAGCCAATAATCAATTAGTTTCTTCTGATGTCCTCTACAACTTCATGTTTACACTCAGTGCTTTCCTGTTCTAAGCAGTTTTTTTACTATGGTATTCTGAAAACATACAGCTGCTAAAGTGGCTGCATTTGCCGAAACATCTTTCCATTGCACACTGTCCAGATAGAACTCCCACTTTGGGAAGCTGTTGATTACTACGGACAACTCTCACCTGAATGAACCGATACTATTTTCACCTATGCCAAAAGAAAAGACGGCTTACCTCCTTCTAAGCATCCACATTCTCTTCAGAAATCATTAATTGCCTTCCCAATTAGTCCTCCACACGAATCAACAAAATAAGGCACAAAATGAAGTAGTTGTAATTGCAAAATGCTAGTGTTGCAGTTTTACAGACACCTGGCAACCTTCTCAGGCTTGCAGGAGCTACTGAGCCACTGCAGGGATGTATGGCCTGTCCTGACCATAAGCATCTTCCTATACTAGTGTTGAAAATTTTCTGCAGCTTTAATGACTACCAGGAGTTCTTTTTGAGTGTTGCAATAATTACTCCCTAGAGAATTTAAGCTCTAACTGTTTTAAGCATCCTCAATAACCATCCCCTCAAGATTTTTATGTTCTTGTGTCAATATTGTCCCAAACAGCATGCTCTAGCATCTGTATTTAATATAGAAGGGTTTTGAAACATAGATATATTAGAGGAACATTTGCAATGGGCCTTTTCAGTTCTGAACTTGCTAAATCGCGTTTCTACTCATGACTGAAACAGTTTCCTTTTCTACAACTTACATACATGTTTTGCAACATGGGCAAATCTACCAGCTTACCTTCTGTAATAATAAGACCATAATCCTACAAAACTCTGCACATCTGGTGGGTTTAAGGAGTTTTGCTCAGCTTCTTGTTTTGTTCTTGCCTGTGTAAATCCATTCTCCAATGACTATATCACTGGCAGAAAACCAGAAATAAATTTTCCATCCTTAAAACCAACTCATACTTCTTTGGGTTCAGTTTCAGACTGGCAGCCTTAAGCTTATCACAGGTCATTTGTAAACACATCTATTTCTCTTCATGAACTGTAACATTTGAGAGGTTATCACCTACATATATCAGACACGTTTGACCTGTGAAATGCCAAAAGTCACAAAACGTATCCTGAAAAGGTCCTTGGGTCTAATGCCACTTGCTGGTAGCCACTTTTAAAACCTCACTGTAGGAACCCAGAAACAACCTGCTCCACCTCCAGGATATCACATCGTCATGATAATTGAGATGAAACTTTAAAGTTACTTTAATGCATTTTCTGCAGTTAGGGATGCTTCTCTTTTTCCTATGGCCAAAACTCAAGAAATTGTACATTTCCTCAAGTGATTTTGTACCTCTTCTTTCCTGTTCGTAATGAGTTAACCATGAGATGGAAACTCCTTGCCTGAGCAGCACTGCAGCTCTGCCTGTACCTGGCCATGTCCCACGCCAGTCCGTCCCACTGACTGGCTTCCCTGTTTGACTTTGGACCTGCCACAATACTATGGACTTCTCTGGCGATCCGTGGACTCTTGGCTGAACTGGATTACCCTCCCTAGGCCTGCTGTGTTCACCTTTCTTGGGCACTGCGAGACTGTGCCCTTGTCAGCAAGGCCACTGCCCTTGCCTTTCCTGGCCTCAACATGTTTCTCCTGATGTTTTCAGAACTGAATCAAGATTTTTACCTACCTTCTTTACAGAGGAAGAAACAAAGGCCAAAAGCATAAGTGTTTATCTCTCAAAGCCATATAAAACCCAGCACAAAACGCTACCAAGCCTTTACCTAACTTGTTCTACTTCTACAGTTTTATTAAATTGAAGTCAGGTTCACTTAGGACTTTTCGGTGTCAGGGTAGAGTTGCACACATGCTGCACAAGGGCTTGTTGCAACACAGATAGAGCTCAGATGCTCTTGCTCCTTGAGCTGAAGGAAATTTTCTACCCGTTACGAGCAGGACAGGCTGTACGCACCCAGCAGGGCACTTCCAATCCAATGGAGTAAAGGACAGTGGTTTAGTAACCGCTCTGTCACAATACATAAAAGGCAGCCAAGGCTATAATGAAATGCCATAGTTTAAATACTTAATAGGCACAGCAGCCTGAACTGTGATTCATGCTTAGTGCTTTGTGTCTCACTAACGCTCTGTATTTGTTAAAAATACATTTTCTTCCTGCTATTCTGTCATGATTTTACAAAGCAGCACTTACCCATAACTTTAAGCAATTGTCTGTAACTGTGCTGTTCTTTAAATCAGGAGGACATAGGTCCTTTGGGCCCATTTTGGACAAATTATTTCTATTTACAAACTCAGACATGCATGGTTTTAGCAGCAAAGACTAGGTGAATGAACATTCTTCTGCTTTTGGAAGAGATAAAGCCAACAAATGAGCAGGCATTGGGCTCTGTGGGATCTCTGCAAATGTAGAGATTTATACCTGCAAGGGGAAACAGACTTGTTCCAGACTGGTTATGTAAAATGCTTATAAGTACTAAGGTATTTCAGCATAGGGAACTGTAGTAAGGACAAAAACCACAAAACTGGAACAACCATCCCCAAAACAACAACAAACCCAACAACTCTGAGACTCTGACAGAGAAATAGCACAGTCAAGCAGAACCGGAGGCATCTCAAAAGCTGCCAGCACCGTTTCTGCACACCAAGCCTGTCAAGGGTCACATACTATTACCTGAAATACATCTTCTGGCATTGCCTTTTCAAACAGAAGTGAGAGCAAAATGGCATCTTAGGGTAAATTGTGCAGTTCTGAGATTTACACTTGCACACAAACAGCCATGATTCCATGCACAACTAACCAGGAAGCTGGGTACATTGGCTTACCCCCCACCGCGACTGCAACAGCAAGTCTTTAGCTGCAGAAATAAATGGGCTCAGATTTTCCAGGTATATGATATTCAGTATAAACATGACAATTCAACAACATTCATTCATTCTCATCATTACACTAAAAAAAATTTTTTAATAAGATCCCCAATTAGTCATTTCTTAATTGAGACAAATATTAAGAAACCCTGTTATTATCTGAGAACTCTTTAACCTAATGGAGAAAGATATGGCATGAGCCATTGCCTAGAAAATAACAGGGTGTGAAAAAATGCACACTTTATTAGTGGTAAAACAATAAGCCTGTGTACCAGACTACTAAAAGAAGTGAGAGGTGGTTTTTTTGTGGTTTTGTTTGTTTGGGGTTTTTTATGTCTTCAGATCAAGACTCCATGCCTTTTTGGAGACTATCCTTCACTCAGACATATTATTTCTGGTGTTAACACAGCATATTTGGGAAAAAAATCCTGCCCTGGACCAAGTGGGGATTGGATTAAGTTAACCAATAACCTCTTCTAGCCTTGAACTGCCTTAGGCTATGAAATTAATTAATATAATTTTAAGAAGTATATACAATAGCTTTTTCAAATTACATATTAAATATATGCCTGCATGTGTACATACATATACACACACAAAAAATGGCTATATTACAATATCTTATCGAATAGTAAGGATTTCATATGAATGTTAGAATAGAATAGAATAGAATAGAATAGAATATTTCAGTTCGAAGGGGCCTACAGCGATCATCTAGTCCAACTGCCTGAATGCTCATTGACCTTAACCTGCTTAGCACATTGCACCAATTTTTCCCTTCTACATAAAATTCACCACATTCTAAGCAAAGGGCAATATAGTGAGATTAAAGTACAAGTATGCAGTCTGCGCAGGTGTTCTTCCTTGGTAGCACTAGTGGAGATAACAGTCAAGAATTTTCAAAATAATCAGTAGTTTATTAGTTTTATTGCTCAAACAATAAGTAATTTCTCCATAGCTACAGCATCTGAATGAGTGACCATTCACAGGTCATAGCAGCTTCTACCAACGCTACCAGGCTGGGCAGCCTAACCAATGCTGGGAGGTCTATATCCACACTGCCTGCTGATGTAACCTCTGGATCATTCTTTCACCTCTTTTTGCAAATCCCCAAACTCCTAGTATACTTCTAAAGTTCAGCTTCAGCCAGCTTTACCACATGCATGCTCAGACTCTCCCAGACAACCAGCAAGCCCCTCTGAAAAAAGGAGATATGGATCAAAGGCCTCACGCCACTACAAGTCTGCATTTCCCTTGCTAACCCTGCTTGCAGACTCTCTGCACAGTGAACCAGAGGGTGACAAAACAGAAAACTGTTGAGCTTTCAACTGTCTGTTACTGCCCAGTGCTTTCCTCTGGGACTTCTCAGAACTCCTCCCGAGTGACTAACTCACTTTGCTGTTAAGAATTTGCTAACATTGCCAAAATAAACTTAAAATTTTAAGAGCATAATTGTTTTAATTTACATTAGCCTGGAGCTTGGCAGTCTGTCCCTGGAATTATTTGGAGGTGGTCTCCCCTTCCTAAAAGACAGGAATTCACAATATTAAGCTATCCAAGTGGGCTTGTTTTTCATGTCTCTAACCACTGCTCTAACCTTGGACTGCTTCATAGCTTTATTCTGTCTTCCCTACGCCTATTACAGCAGCCATTATACTGCTGCCAAAAGGGCTGAAGCTAGAAAGCAGCTTCACATGCTGCAGTTGGGTGCCAGGCAATGATGAAGACTCAGCACCTCCACTGCACAAAGTTTTTAATCACCACTAGCCAAGGAATTAGGAAATTCAACCACAGGTCTCCCATCCAGTGTCACATCATACAGTGTTAGTTAAACCACAGAGACATTATTTCTTCTGTGGTTGCACTTATAATAGACAGTTCTGGCCACTGCCCCTCTCCATTGCTCTCCAAGTCCCTTAATTTGACTTAAGCGGAATCCCACCACAGTACAGTTCGCTGCTACAGGACGGCAGCTGACTATCGTATTAGGCAAACCAAGTTGAATCAATTTATTGAGAGGCAAGTCCTGCATGCATTCAGTCTGCTTTCTGTCTGTGGTCAATGCTCTAACTGTTGAACCTAGTCTTCTAAAGAGAGACTGATTTCTCACCATTTGAAGACTTCGCAAGGCTCATTAAATTCTTGCATTTTCATGCTTTTCTTTTCCATTAAGAAACATGTACTTTCAAGGCCACTGACAATTCTCTTGTTCAATAGCTCAAAAGTATGAAGTAGGAGAACCTACCCTGAAAATTCTTTTTCTGTTGTTTCCCATGTGGTCAAAGAGACTCCTATTTTAGGACAAGAGGAAATGGCCTCAAGTTGCAGCAGGGGAGGTTTAGATTGGATATTAGGAAAAATTTCTTTACCGAAAGGCTTGTCAGGCATTGGAACAGGCTGCCCAGGGAAGTGGTTGAGTCATCATCCCCGGAGGTATTAAAAAAGCATGTAGACAAGGCACTTCATGACATGGGTTAGTGGGCATGGTTGATGGTTGGAATCTATGATCTTAAAGGTCTTTTCCAACCTAAATTATTCTATTCTATTCTACCCTTTTGAAATCCTCATTTGTAGGACTCTCTTCCTCATTAATAATGCCTTTCATCCATTCTTACATTTAGATGCCTTCCTATGTAGTACTGCGTAGCACTGTCTCAGTCCTCTCTCTCTCTCTCTTGTCTTTCATCACTGATTATGTGTGTACAACTATGGCTTGATTCTATGCTCACAGGTAAATTCCAGTTCCTCTCACTTTCATGCAGTATTTTGGAATCTAGGAACATCCTGCAGCTAAAAGGGAATAAGTTTCCAACCCAAAAGGTAGGGCACCTGCCTAATGGATCTTCAGCCTTCAGGTTTTGCTTTGGCTTTTGCTTCAAGCATGTCCTTCGAGGAAATGCATAATATATCAAAGCACTCCTGGCCTTTACAGATTTTGTTTTGGTTTCACTGCAGTTTTATCACCTCTTTACTCTTTTGTTCTTTCAGCTTTGTTTCTTATATAAGCAACTAGAAACTGGGACAAAAAAAAAAAAAAAATGTCAGGGAGAAGTTAGCCATTACCTGTAAATCATCAGTTCAAACCTACAATAGGAAACAAGACCATGTCACCTTCAGATATTTTTGTCTACATACACTCTTTATTTTTGCATGCAAATTCTGTACTGTGGACAGAGAAGTTGGGAAATACCAGACAGAGGAAGTTGCAAGCAGATTCTGTGCTTGATTTGCTGTATTTTTTTAGTGAAACCATGAGCATAAATAGAGCTTTTCCATTTAAATGACAGCACCTCCTTGGCTGCTAATACATCTGCTACACAGACTTTTCTACTTTTGATTTCGAGTTCTGAATAAGGGAGTTTCATCTGTATGTATTCAAGCCAGAGAGACCACATAAGAATTTTAATGCCAACTATTTGAGTATATATTTATCCTAATAAATGTGTAGATATTTATGTATATTTATATTTGCATAAAATACTGTATACCTGCATTAAGCAGAAGTTCACAGTTGAGAGTGGACATTGGGTATACAATGCACGGCAAACTGACAACAAGACATGTCTCTATGTCAGAGGTCCTAATGTCTAAAATAAACAAGACAAAAAGAAACTGGAGAACTGTGGCAGAAACTGGAGAAATGAGGAACAACAGGGTGAGGTATTTACTCTGTCTAGATCTCAAAGAAAACCTATTACAGGCTGTCCTGGTTTTGGCCAGGATAGAGTTAATTTTCTTCCTAGTAGCTGGTACAGTGTTATGTTTTGGATTCAGTATAAGAAGAATGTTGATAACTGATGTTTTCAGTTGTTGCTAAGTAATGTTTAGTCTAAAGTCAAGGATTTTTCAGCTTCTCATGCCCAGCCAGCAAAAAGGCTGGAAGGGCACAAGAAGTTGGGAGGGAACACAGCCAGGACAGCTGACCCAAACTGGCCAAAGGGGTATTCCATACCATGTGACGCCACATCTAGTATATAAACTGGGGGGAGTTGGCATGGGGGGGGATCGCTACTCAGGAACTAACTGGGCATCGGTCGGCTGGTGGTGAGCAATTGCATTGTGCATCACTTATTATGTATATTCCAATCCTTTTATTATTATTGTCATTTTATTATTGTTACTATTATCATTATTAGTTTTTTCCTTTCTGTTCTGTTAAATTGTTCTTATCTCAACCCACGAGTTTAACCTTTTTTTTTCCCAATTCTCTCCCCCATCCCGCTGGGTGGGGGAGAAGTGAGTGAGCAGCTGCGTGGTGCTTAGTTGCTGGCTGGAGTTAAACCACGACACAGGCTTCGGAAATCAATAGCAAATCAGGATTTAGGTCATATTTTCTAAAATATTTAGGAGCCAAAAAATTGCAGATGAGCCTAAAAAGTAACCACCTCCTGCTTAGCCCCATAAAGCATTTCTAAGAAGGCCCAGCAGGTGTCTATCCACATCATTTGGCCATGTTGGTTTTGGCAAGTTTTATACATAATCACACACACTGAGATTGCATTAAACTGAAGACTTCAAAACAAGGTTACTTTACATCCTTTTTAAAACTGTTTTCTCTTCAGGGTAAGCTGATGCTTATCGCAATAGGGTTACGCTCTCAGCAAGTACTCTGTACTTGGTCTGCTATAAACACAGCTCATCTTGCTATGGGGCAAACATGCTTTTCTGAGAGATAACCAAGCATTTAATTAAAAAAATTTAGCAAATTTAAACCCTACAAATTTACAAAATCCTCACATGAAACTGCAAAAAAATGAAGTTGTTAAAGAGGTGACAACTCCAGAACTTCACATTTCCTATTCGGGATCTGAATCTGTATTTCTTCTTCACACAGGAATTGCCACTGACTTTTGTGGGTAAGAATGCAGTAAAGAGCTGATTCACCATTCCCGATGTTTTGGATCGAGGTGTGCACACTTCCAAACAAAGATGGCAACATTAGGCACAAGCAGATTTTAGCAGGGAAATGAAAAATAAAATCTCAAATTTAAAGCAAGATTAACATTTCATCATTGGCCCTTTATTTGGTATCCCTCCAATCACAGACATAACTATGCACTTGTACACCAACCCAATTTGAAAGATGCTCGCAGATAGCATTCTTATCAGGTTACCTTCAGTACAATAAATACAATTGATTTTTCCCCTGTGTTAGCAATTCTTCACATTAAATTATTGAAAGCCACACTCACCAATACTTGCAGAAAGCTATTAAATATGGATTCCTTATAATGCTGTAAGATCTTTAGTCTCCCATGAAATAGACACTGCTGTGGATTTTAGCCTGTTGAAAGTTTTCAGCATGCTAGAGCTGATAATCAAACCGTGCAAAAGCACTTCATCAGTTTTCACAAGATATTGTGACACAAAACACAACTAGACAGGCAGTGTAAAACTGCGCAGGCAAACTCTTGTCCAGACAAAGTGGAAAGCTTGCCTGGCCAATCTGACAACCCTTTGTGGTCTTGTCTATACCATTATTTTTCCAACCTCTGGCTCCTTACCTGACACCCTTCAGTAAAGGCAGCAATAAGAGAAGTTCTGGGCACATTTTTTTCAGTTGTGCAGTACTAAACCCTCACAACATAAAAGAAACAATTTTTTTTTTCCCTCGCTGAGACCAAGTTTTCCACCAAGACAGGCCCCTGCATTTGAGACTGTATGTCAGAAGTTCAGTTTTCTGGACAAAAAAAAANAGGGGGGGGGGGGGGGGGTGGGTGGAGAACACTGGCTGCAAAGGTAGCCCAGAAAACTGGCCAAGGAAGCCTCCATAAGCTGATGATGCCAATAGCCCGAGCACTGTGGGTTCCCCAGGCTGCACATGGGCAAGGACCCCAACTTGGTAGCTCTGCTGCTTTCACAGAGAAGAAGGAAACCCGCCATTTTTGAGAAAAGAATTCCATACACTTGTTCCTGACTCTCCCTAGAGAGAACAATGGCTCTGTGCCACCATACTTCCAAGCCACAGAGATGTCAGCAAGCAGGCTCAGAATTACGGTACACCTACTACGTCAGATTGCTTTGGTCCAGCCGTAGCCTCCACCAGTGCAACATTGACTAGAGGGAGCCTTACAATGGGCAACCCCAAGAAAGAAAAGCTGTGTAACTAATTCTGCTGCTGGACCACCCTCAGAAGAGCACCTTGAAAGCCAGCTGAGCGTAACTGCTGACTGGTACTGCACAATGAACTTTCCCAATGGACAGCATTTCTCCTGTGACCTTCCTGGAAAGCTTACAAACATGAATGTCCCAGCATCCTTTGCACAAGCGTGACAAAATACACCGGAGACACAGTACTACAGACAGTGCTAAATAAAAACTATTTGCATTCACTAAATGAGTTCAGAGAACTTATTTGCACTATTTGACAGAATGCGTGACTCCAGCATTTAAGCCTGGATTCAATTAAGGGGCAAATCCCGTAACTAGATTCAGGAATGTGAGAAGTTCCTGAAAACACAGGAAAGAATACTCCTAAAATTGAAAGCTCTGTGGATTCTGAAACCTCACAGGGCCTCTGTGTGTGAAAAATGAAAATATTTCTTTGCAAATAATTCTAGTTCTTGAAATTTCTGCTCCATAAATTCTAGCCATGCAAAACTGGATGTGGTTTCTGGAAATTAAAACTAACATCGTAATAAATATTGCTAAAATATATTATGTTTCTAGGGCACACTGGCAGCTTTTAGTGTTCCTAAGAAAACTGTGTCTATTCAAAGGTTGTTACACACAGGCAGTGCAGTCCTGAATTCATGGGGAATTTTTTCTTTTATGAAGTTGAAGTGGTCTACAGTCAAGGGAACACATTCTTTCTCACCTTTTTAAACTTTACAGCTAAACACCGAGTCTAATTCACCTTCCTCATCTCTCTTCAGATATTTCATTCCTCCTCATTAGTATTTTAATCACTGCTGGAAAAGGCTATGCTCTATGCAACCTGAAGGGCTTAAGAACACACATGTTACAACATCCATTTAGGCGCTCATTTTTTAAATTAACTTCAGCTTTTTTCATATGTTGAACTAGCCCTAGTTCCTCTACTTAAAAAATTAATGATTCACACTTTGTTTGTAAGTGTACCATGAATCCTAACTGAATATTTTGCTATATAAGTGCAAAGATCTCTTGAAGCCATAAAAGAATCCAGACTCCCAGCTCCATACCCCTTCCTCAGCACAATAGAGCCCCATAGGAGAACCACCTTCCCACATTTCCTAATCAAAATTTTATGAGAAAAGAGGCCCTCTTGGGTTTCACACTCTTTGTGGGAATACATTCTAGTTTTTCAAAAGTGAAAAATCACCCAAAATGGACCAATGGGAAATGCACTGTTGTTTTCAGGTATATCTGGAATGCCATGATTAGCAAACTATTCAGAATTTCTATTCCATTTTCTCATTGAGGAGATACATGAGTAAAATTAACTGCAGCAGGTAAAGAAATAGCTCCCAGAAACAAAGACACTATTTTAATACCTGTATCTTCATAGAAGATGTAGCTCCCTTGCTTGCCAATGCTAAAATTCTTAAGAATCATATTTAAATAACGGAGTATGACCTGAATAACTGTGGTATGAGCTGAGCTGCTGTAGACACCACATGGCACACTGAAAATGCCAAAGGAGCCTCTGCAGAAATTATGGTGGAAATAATATAACCCAAGTTCATGAGACTTACACAGGCCTAATTTCTCGTAAGTTTGGAAAGAGACCGCATCCTCTCTAGACCCCTACGTACAATCCCAAGGTAGGCAGCTTATTCAGAAGGGCATTTATGAAATGTGGATGTAAACTAGAAGTGTTCCTGATGTTCAAGGAGAGAAAAGCCCCTGCAATGCCAAGAAGTGGCTGTACAATAATTGATGGCTTTAGAGCAAACTGAGGGAGAGTTATTGCGTTGACACAGCATTGCTTCTAGTTTGATTTTATTTCCAGAGTCAGCAAACAGGCTGTCATAGACAAACATTTGAAAAGAAAGAGCGATTCTGAAATACCTTCACTTTACGTAAGGTTTTCAGATGCACTAGACCATCGAGTCCAGTAACCAGACAAACAATGCCACTTGCAGGCTAAAATGGATCACTGCACCAGCCACCCTATGGAGCTCGTTCAGTGAGAGCTAATGAAAAGCGCCTTCATCAAGTCCAAACCCACTCCTCCCCCACAGCAAAATCATGGCCCCAGAACGAGCCTGTGTACCAAAGGCAGCACAGAAAATAGCTGTATCCCTCTGAGTCCTCGATGCAGACCAAGAGGCTGCCAAGCAGGAGGCTTGCAGGATTTTGTTCCCTTTGTGACAGTTATTTTTGGGGTAATACCAAGCTATTCAGAAAGATAAAGGGTATTTAAAACATCAAAAGGAAAGCATATTTTGTTGGGAATAAGTGTGAAAATGCATTTACAAAGGCATTTCTTCAGAGAGAGGGAGAAGTGTTGTACTATATTCCACGATTCTCATATATGCTCTGCTATGCGTACTCCGCTATATATACTCTGTAGTTACTGTACTTACTTAAGGGAAGCTTTTCCCTTAAGTTTGTCTGTCCCTCCCTCCTCGCCATGTCCCTCAGGCTCTGCATTTTAGCGACCATCCCTTCCAGCCAAAGGAGGAAAGTCATCCAAAGCTGCACAGCCTTCAGCCAGGAGAGGGTGGGGAGTGACTGAGACGGGTTCAAGGCATTTCCTCATTGTAGGAGGTAAGTCCCCTACAGCAATTCCTGCCAGTCTGAAGAGCAAAGATCGTCTTTATAGCAGCACAGTGTGCTGCCAGTAAACCTCTGCTCTGGCCCATGTCTCAGCAGTATCTCAGCTGTGCACTGTTTATATTCCAACCCATTATCTGTATTTTTTTCCAGACGCACACATTGTTGAATTCATTGTTCTTTAAGCCAATACCACCTGAATGTAATTTTAGCTTGTCACCTTACTGCAATTCTCAAGTATAATTCAACATATGAAACTGTTTATTTAACTCTAGAATTCCCTTTGCAAAGTCATTTTTTAGAGTTTTTGGCACGTGACTAGCATGCCAACTTTTTAGCCTGGAGAACGGGAAATTAGGCAGGCTTTGCCTCTACGAATAAAAGGTATGGCACAACTATGGCATCACAATGAAAATATAGACTGAAATATCTTTGTGTGCTTGAGAATAGGGTAGATACAGTGGGAAATCCTGCTAATCGGGAGCGATGATTGCTGCACACTCACACCCCTAGGACACGTCTTTGGAGAATGACAGAGGAGCAAGGGCAGTGCAATCCAGTCTCAAATTAACAATGAAATTACAGAGCTACCGGCCAATAATTTCACAGGATTAACCAAAAGATATAGAGGCCATAAGTGAGGGTGACCATAAAAAAAGAGCAAGGGAAGTGGTAGAGTAAATGAGTATCTGAGATAAGCAGTCACGTGGTTCATCTCCACAGAGATTATGGCTGTTTCACCCTTGGGAAGCCAACACTGGTCTCATCTCCCCCATGCCATCCCACCCTGTACATCACTCAAGCACTCGTCAGATCCTGAGGAGCAGCAACATAAAGTTACTCTCTGAGTCCAAAAATTATTCTTCTCAAACATCTTTCACAGCTGCTACTGCACTCAGGCAGACACCAAAGCTTCAAGCATCATGGAAATATTAACAAATTATTGACAGTATAACATAAATATTCAAGCAGCTCAAAACTCTGAGATGAACTAGCTTGTCATTAAAGGGGCAAAGCAGAGGTCTTCCTTCTGCTGTTATTTGTGGGTGGGGAGTGGGGTGTCACCAGAAGAGGAATAATCATAGACAAGGTAACAGATGAATTATTACTATAGACAGAACTAGTGAATTGCATTCCAGCACTTGGGCATGTTTCACACAACTATGGAGAGTTATCAGGATATAAAATCAATTCAAAACATAGACCATGCTCCTGGCAGGATCTTTACTGCAGCAGATGTTTGTCAATAAACAGAAATTTAACTGTGCCTCGATGGCATTTCATTATCTGGAGCTGAAGAATACCACTAAATACTTCACCTTCATATAGATTAATCTATTCTTCCTTACTGTCTAATATCCATCAGGATCTAATCTACATTGGCAAGACCTCTCCATTTCCCTGATGGGTTGGGGGCATCCTATTAACATGAACAGGTTTTATCTGTATGACAGTACTGGTGGCTATTTGCAAACACACTTTTAGTTTATCAAAATGCAAGATTCTCTTGTTTATTAGGGGAAAAAAACATTGACCTAGAATTAAACACAACAGCATTGCATTATGGATAAAGGAGGGATGTTCTTTTCTTCCTTCCTATTTGCACAGCATTTTAAAATAACTGTCTTCATGCTGACTTTGGGGAAGGGAGAGTTAAAGTGAAGGCCCCCTCCTCCCCCCACCAAAGTGCTTCAGAACAATAGATACCCATTTCAACATAAATGTAGTACATAAAATTCTGATTGTGCATATGCTCAGTACTGCTTTTGTAGCTTTTAGTCTGGAAGGAACATTGTGATTATTTAGCCTGATCTCCTTAAATGTCCCCTCAAATTTCAGCCACTGATTACTACATCTATCACAGTCACTTTTAGATAGGCAACAATCCTTGATTTAAAGGCTATAAACAAGGGAAAATTTACCACATCCAATGACTGTCTTTTTAAGTAGTTCTGTTTCCACAATGCCATGAATGACAGCTTATTTTTCATCCAACATGAAGGATATGAGGAAACCACAGGACATGACTGAGTTCCAAATCATGCTGTTTACGAACTATGTGCAAACATACAAACCCTGGTAGCTGAGTGTCTATCCAAAGCCCTGTATCAGACCTCCAGAGCCCAAGAATTACGCTGTTTATACATGTGCACAAGAATTTCATATCCAATACAGAATATGCTTTCAACTAATTTGTCCATAATGCTCTTTACTTCTCAAGATTATTGACTGCAGATGTGTTTCTTAAAATGTGCTTCACATTAGTTCATTGATGGCAACTTCATTTCATAATATTCACCAACTCAGGCTAACCTCGGTGCCCTAAGCAGAAGCTAGAACTACTTGGTCTTCCTAGAACCAAAGCATTCGACAAGGTTAACTTCACATTTTCACCGTATTACTATGTTCATCTTTTCGGGCAAAGACACATATGAGGACTGGACCTGTCAACCTCCAGTGAGACTCAGAGTCAAGGAAATGATTCCTCAATAGAGGAAGAAGTAAAAAAAGAAGCTCTTGCTTTCATCAACTTGCAGTATTACATGTGATCGACAGGTAGTGGCATAAATAACTTTAAAACGGATGGACTGTCAATTACTCCATATTAATCCCTGTTCATTTTATCAGTTACAACATTTGCCTGCAGCAAAACCTACTTCTAACCTTTCCAAGGCTTCTGACGCAAAGCAAGACAATGAATGAGAAACAATACAGCTTACATACAAATTGATTTACACTTTTTTTTCTTATAATTATTTGGGACGTCAGCAGCATTTTGTTTCAAAAGTCTCTACACCAGATTTACTCTAAAAAACAACAACAAAAAGTTGTTTTCATCAAGTGCCTTACGGCTAAGCAACAGAGACAGACAAGCGATTTCCTGAAGAGCTGAGCACCAATACAAATACAGCCTACTGGCATGGGTTTTGTCAGTCTAAATACTTTCAGTCAAAGCAGCTCTGTATGCAATTAAAAATAAAATCAGAATAAAACTAAATATTTCAAGACCAGGCAACCTCCATTCTAAATAAAAAAATCAAAAAATCACATGTTCTTAAAAGTCAACTGGATGGCAACATCAAACCACAAAGAAAAACTCACTGGAATTCAGACAATGGGATCGGGTTTCTCAGCATACATATTTTTTGTAATTAAAACCTATTAGTCTTGCATCTCTATACCAAGGCGTAGTTCAAGAGCTTTAAGTAATAATAACAACACTTTCTATATCAAGGCACATTATAAACATGAACTCATTAATCTATGGGGCACTTCTGGGAACTGGGGAGTTTGCTGTGGAGTCTGAGCTGCCACAGGAAGAGGCACCAGATCCAGAACACCACCTCCTCTGAAGAACTGCAGAGCAACCACAGGCATCTGCTAATCCCTCCCCCTTGAAGGCTTCTATGGCGAGCAACAGGCAGGGCAAGGTAGAAGAAAGCAAGACCATACTCCTCATAATTATGGAGCTTCTTAATTTTGGTGCAGTTACGGGCAGCTAGTGGTAGACTACTAGCCTGAAAGGCAGCAGCTTTCCAATCCAGCAGCACTAAAGAATCTAGCTGGTGTCATGACTGCCTTTGCAGAACAACAGAATACAGTCTCCCTTTCAGAAAGACAAGGTCAGAGTAGTCAGCATTCAGAGTTATTGATAGAATAGATTGCACAAGTATTTATTGGAACTTCTCTCCAGAAAACACGATAGGAACTTCTACACCTGCAGCAGGATGTTCTAGCTTATTACATAAGACATTCCTAAATGGGTAAGGCAATCAACCCAGCAGGCAACAGCACGGCCCAAAATAGGAATCAGCTTTTTCTTTATTTCAGTTAAGACTTCAACCCATGCTGTACCAAGGATCTGCTCAGTGGCATTTGATTAGACCACTGCATCACAGGACATTGGTAGTTCTTTACATTGTTTTTTCTCTTTAATGAAGCACAACAAGCTGTAATGCTGTTGCACAACTGTGCATGCTAAAATCCTTGGCCTTTTATGTCAAAGTTCCTTAGACACGTTTATTCTCCTCTCAGAAGCATTTAAACTTGGCTGCAGACTTTGTGCTCAACCATGCTATGATATAGCCTCTTCATTTTAAGCTATCCAAGCATATTCAGAGGTCTTGCATACAATTCAACTTATTCATGCAAAGACAGAATGTTTACTTTGAGATAGAGCACAGGAAGATGAAATCTCAAAAAAAAAACCCAAAGAACTCTGCAATGTTTCCATTCTTCCTTCATTAAACTACTTTATTCTATGACATTATCTCCAAAGGAAATGTGCCTTAGGTCTGTGTAAATGTAAGCAACTTTGCTTTCATGGATAAGCATTATGATTGCCAGTTTTAGCCACAGTGGAACAGATCTCCTAAACCAGCTTGAGAACCAAACCAACTGCACTGAAAAAAACACCAGCAAACTTAAGAACGCTGCAACTCCAGGCTTTTTCTAGTCTGTGCAAAACTAATCAATCACCACAACACTCAATGTAATACAGGTAGCAATATTATTATTATAGTACTCCCTTACAATGTTCCTCTTTGGAAAGAAGGAGGAGAAAAAGAAAGCTCTGCATGACAGGTAACAGTTGTCTCACCTGAAAAACTACACAAAAGGTCTCAGATATTATGTGGATGAGAGCAGTACAAAAGCATAAGCAGAATTTAAAACTGAAGTGGAGGCTCTGCCTTTTCAAATCCAGTTGGCGGCAGGTCACAAATGGTGTTCCCCAGGGCTCAGTACTGGAGCCGGCAACCTCAGCAAGTTTGCAGATGACATGAAATGGGTAGGGAGGGTTGATTTGCTTGAGGGTAGGAAGACTCCGCAAAGAGATTGGGACAGGCTGGATCATTGGGTCAAGGCCAATCATATGAGGTTTAATAAGGCCAAGTGCCAGGTCCTGCACTTCGGTCACAACAACCCCATGCAACGCTACAGGCTTGGGGAAGAGTGGCTGGAAAGCTGCCCGGCAGAAAAGGACCTGGGGGTGCTGGTTGACAGCTGGCTAAATATGAGCCAGCAGTGTGCCCAGGCGGCCAAGAAGGTCAACAGCATCCTGGCCTGTATCAGAAACACCGTGGCCAGCAGGAGCAGGGAAGTGATCGTCCCCCTGTACTCGGCCCTGGTGAGGCCGCACCTCGAGTACTGTGTTCAGTTTTGGGCCCCTCACTACAGGAAAGTCATTGAGGTGCTGGAGCGTGTCCAGAGAAGGGCAACGAAGCTGGTGAGGGGCCTGGAGTCTTATGAGGAGCAACTGAGGGAACTGGGGTTGTTTAGCCTGGAGAAAAGGAGGCTGAGGGGAGATCTTATCGCTCTCTACAACTTCCTGAAAGGAGGTTGTAGTGAGGAGGGTGCTGGTCTCTTCTGTCAGGTGGCTGGTGATAGGACGAGAGGAAATGGCCTCAAGTTGCGGGAAGGGAGGTTTAGATTGGGTATTAGGAAAAATTTCTTGACGGAAAGGGTTGTCAGGCATTGGAACAGGCTGCCCAGGGAAGTGGTGGCGTCATCATCCCTGGAGGTATTCAAAGAGCATGTAGACGAGGCACTTCATGACATGGTTTAGTGGGCATGGTTGATGGTTGGACTCTATGATCTTAAAGGTCTTTTCCAACCTAAATGATTCTATGATTCTATGATTCTGAAAGTATTATTCAAGTGAAATTTCTGCAGAGGATGGAGTCACAAACTGGGCCTGTTACACGCTACCCTTTTTATTTGTCTTCCTGCTTTGTTCCTAAATTGGCTCTCAAGAGATGCAAATGAAACATGTTGAAATGACCACCAAGGAAAACCAGTTATATTTGCAAACATTTGCAAAAACAATTACAAATACATTTTCAAACTTTCAAGGCTCTAAGCCTGACTTCTTGGGAAACTAAAAGTGGTGACTGGGAGAGTTAGTAGAGTTACTGAGGAAGACTTAAGACAAGGACAATGCTGGCCTTGCATTTAGGAAAGGAAGTCCTTTGACAACAGAGACAGCTAGCACTGAAACACAACTGGCAGCAAAGCATTAACACCTCCAGCATCCAACTTTAATGCATTAACGGTTACACTAACCCTCGCCAACCTCTGAGCAGCTTTCTAAGTGATACTTCAGGGTAAAGTAAGTGGATAAAAATGCTATCAAGGAAGAGGTGAATAGAAAGCATTCTTATGGAAAAACTTAAATGCTTTCTACTAAGGAGTGATAAGCACTCATAAATAAATCTTGTGCCATAGCATATCTGCTAAGAGTGAAGCTATAAAATCTGGAGCAAGATGTACAACAAAGAAGAGGCAAAATGAGCTTATTAGCACCTTTTTGAGGGTTTTGCCTTCCTCTCTTCTCTCTTATTTTTGAAACTTGAATGTATGTAAAAACATTGTGAAAAACAGTTCTCTAAGGCATTCTTGCTCTATGGCCACAAATGGCAATCCAACAAGCACAGAGAGAGGTTTCAGAGATTTTATTCCATATCTCACAGCCTAAACTGTGTTTTAGCCTGCTTGTAGGATTTACCACTGTGGTGAGAACACATTTTTTAAAGAAAAGGCAAACACTGCTATTTACATAGAAAACACATTTCCCTGCCTACTGAAACACAAGCTCTTAAGAATAGCGTTTACTGAAATTTAAGTATAATAAAGCAGTGGTTCAGTAGCTTTCAGGTATTCATGGCAGCACATTTTCCTTCAGAGGTTCTTTGTTTTGCTTTATCATTCTTGACATTTCATATAGCACGTTATGAGCTTTTGCAGAGGAAAAGCACTTTTACCAGAGCAGCAAATTGCAGGGGTGGAGGAGGTTGATGCTAAACATTATTAAAAGATCTTCCTTTCCAAAATAAGAAATTAATGCAAAGGCATAAAATCATCTGGAAGCACAAATCCTTTAGAAAAACATCAGAAATAAATGAGGGATATTCTGATTTTTAATAAGAAAGTCACCTGTGCACCTGTCTGTTAGCTCTACTAACTATACGGGTCATCTTCAATGGCCAGATGAAACACTGCACAGTGATTTAACAAGACAGCACATATAGTTTAGAAAACTTTCCAGATTTCTGTCATCTATATGTCAAAAGACTCCAGCTGACATGGCTAGAGCACAGTTTTCCAAGACCATTTCCAAGGAGTTCTAAGCCGCCATACAAAAATCAAAATCAGATTTTATTTAAAATACAGACATTAACATTCACTTTTGTAGCAACACCTAGATTAACATTATTTTTAAATCCTGATAATGGCAGCTTCTGGAAATGATTTGTTGCTCTGCCTCTCCAGCCCATTTGGTGACTGCTTTGATATACAAATTGTTAGCAGATCTATACACTCTGAAATCCTTCAGAGCAAAAGCCATGCTTCTTGTTTGACTTCAGAACTGTCGAGGCATCTCCCAAATATCAATACATTTTAAACTAGATTTATGTTGGGGTAAATCTCCACAAATCTCTACAAGGTCTTTTTTCATTTGTTTTTTTTGTGGAGTTTTTTCTGTCTCTCTTTCTTTCTATTGGTTTCTTTCTTTCTACTGTCACTTTTCGATTTCCACAACAGTGGTGCACTGTATTTATTTGTAACTTCTTTCATGGATCATATGATCCATTTTAATGGCACACATCTTTCAAATTACCTTCCTTTGTTCAATTAACATACTTTATCTTATGTTCACTTTCTGCCAAAATCCCTAGGCTATTCAAATGTTCTTCACTCTGCATGTTTTGTTTGTAGACAGCAATGAAGCTAGCAGTTCTCGTAAAATTTCAAGTTAATAAATCCCTGAGTAATTAATTGACATAAAGTGTCTATACTGAACCATTGGACTACTGGGGTGAGGACTGGCACCACATAATTTAGCCTTCCAAAATCCCAGATCCTTAGTTTTGGAAACTCGTATTTAGCTAATGCTTCCTGATAAACTGGCCTGATCCTCTTCCTGCTGAAATTAGTGTCGGAATAGCCACTGACCTCAATAAGATCGAGGTTCCAGCACCACTAACCCAAGGCTTTATATTTCCCATTGTTTTGGTACAAATCACAGGCATTAAGAAATGTGTCTCCACCTCAAAATTAAATCCTTTGGGTGTGCAGCAGTAGATAAAACCACTTTGCACTGAGATGGCACTTTCTGTGTCAATGCATTTTACAATTGATTATGCCTTTCAAACCCTTCAGTAAGATAACTGCATTGTACTACAGACTTTAAAACCAGCACAGAGTGGCTATCATTTGCCCAGTGAAGCATGGGTGAAATTCCAACACCCAGCCTCTGCGGGTCCATGCCCCTCTGCTGCTGGGAAGAAGTAAGTCACAAGTCTCTGTAACTATCACCATTTCTCTTTATGAGAACTCAGCTACAGCTCCATAATCCTTTGTTAACATCTGCATCTGTGATCTGATTCCACAGAAGAAAAAGAGGTTATTGTTTTACTGTTCACGGCTCAAAACCAGTCCATTAAACCTGCCTCGTGTATCAGTGTCCAAAATTTTCTCCAAGCCAGCTGGGTAGAGCTTAGGCAGTGTTTCTCATCCTAAAGGCCATTTCCAGACTCAAACCTTCTTTGAAATAAGGAGTTCCAACAATTGGGCAAAGAACCTGTAATCAGCATCTGAAATTTCCTTGTTACATGCCTGCTCTTCCTCAGAGCTTCCCCTGCCTTTTGGTTCGCCACCAACTTTGGCTACAGTCAGCAGAAAATGCAGAATGTTTATTCTTAATGCACAGCTAGCATCAAGTCCCTGAAAACCACCAAGTTACATCAAGCCTTTTCCCTAGCACTCACTTCTTTTTTGCAAGACTGTCATTGTTTCTACTCTTCCTGCCCTTTTCCTCTAAAAATATATTTCTTTTAACCTGTACTCCAATGCTCACAATACATCTCTGCTATGTGCTTCACAGCAAAATTCTAGGCTGGTCGCTATGTCATATCAACCTTATCTGTGACTACCTGTGCAGAAGAGACACTGCCATTGTCTTCATGGGTCCTGACTGCCAAACAGTATGAATACTTGGTCTTGCTTTAAGTTACCTAACTTTCTCACCATCAGCAACAAATCTGCAGCATTTGAAAAGATGCTGTGGTTCAGGACAGATTACATTAGCATTAACTGAGCTCACATACCTGAATTTTGCTGTTCTCCTTACAATCTTGCAGCCACACCTGTCTTATTAATGGCATTAGGATGGCTTCAGTGTTAGCATTTAAAAAAGCATCCAGAAACTTGAGCAAAGCAGCTGTTACCACTACAGAATGGACAACCTTTGGTCATGTCCAGACTTACATCAACACACAGGGTAAAATGGACTTCATGATTTGACACAACCCATGCTGGGTCCTGGGCTTCCCACTGGTTTTGTTCAGTCAGTAATACCACTGAATCTTCAGCTTTCTACTGCTAAAGCAAGTTCTTGATGATTTTCTCATCCTACCCACTGTAAGAAGCCCATAGACTTCAACAAAAGTATCTAAAGTTGGAGGACATCTTCCTACAGTTGCTAGATGAAAAAAGTTTATTGCTTGACTTCCTTTCCCCCCTTAATTACAGTTACCAATGCCTTACCTTCCTCAGATTCCTAAGCTGAGTCACAGTTAGTGAGTTGTTTGGAAATGCCTCACTTGCTCTTGCTTTTTCACTCTCAACTCCTCTTTATTTCTTGCAAATATATAAAAAGAATTTGCATGTCTGCATACTTGCTCTCTTACTATTGTGGTGTACTTAAATAATATGACAAAAATATGACTTGAGTATCTTTCTGACATATGGATGGAGTTCTGGAGGGTGCATAGTTGTGGTAAGAAGGGTTTGTTTTCCTTAGCTGGAAACACATGAGTTATACATTACCAGGAGGCATATCATATTTACAATTGAATTTGCCCTATTAAGACTTTCATACCCTTAGATGCATAGCAGAACTGGGCCTGCATCTGCCAAATAAGTTAGGAGACGTTAATGAAGCACACAGAACTCCGCTGCTGTCCAGAGGAAAGCTGATGGTAAACCAACAGACACGGTCCCGTGGTTTTGTTATATAATTTTGGTCTTAACTAAAATAGCCAAAATGCCTGACTCTACTGAGAATCTCTGTGAAGGAGCTTGTGTGTAAAGTGGAGGAACTACTGACTGTGGCAAGACACCCATTAAAACCCTTTGACTTTGGAGGTGAGTAAAAACAGTGATGAGGCCATAAAACTTGTCTGGTGATTAGGAAAGGAACGGGGCAGACCCTAATTTCACTTAAACACAGTAAGCAAGACAAAGCTTTTCTCCCCATAACTCCTATCTGCATCTCCTCCAAGCTCTGCCTGTTGCCCAGCCACTCTACTATTTGCATTACAGTTGCCAGTAGCACAGCAGGATCGCTGCTATGCTCAAGGACAATCCTGCCCTTGCACTGATGCAGCCCCTGCAGACACCAGTGGTGAGGAGGAGGTGAAGGTGAATTGTGAAGGTTGTTGCAGGCAAGATAACATCAAAATAAGTAAGCTAAGGGTAGTCCTGCTTTCTAACAGCTCCCTCCTACCACAGGCCTGAGGTAATTGGAGACCAGGTAAGGGGCCAGGCAAGACTAAATCTCTGCAACCAAAGACTGCTGAAGTTGTTGAAAGACAATAGAAAAGTGTTTTTGTCTCAGCTATCTGAGACAGCCCCAGAACTCCATTCAGATGGTAGAAAGACCCTCAAGAGTCATAGACTTGTCTTATTATTTAAGAGATATATTGGAAGTCACATCATTTGAAGCTCTTAAAACTCTGTTGGACACTGTACTAACACCTTGAGCAAATGCCTCAGTGCGTTGCTAGAGACTTTGGGCATTTATTTATTTTTCATATTAAAACACAGAATGAAAACATTCTTCAGAGGCCATACTATACCGTAAATTATTAAGGATTTGTTCTAATACCGACAGCTTAAAAATTGCATGGGCTGGGTCATGGAACTTTAGACCTGGAAGGAATCCAGCACCTTCAAACACAGGAGCTGGAATGAACTCAGGTAACATCAACGGAGACATAAATGTGGGGCTTGTATTTAGATGAAATAACTTTGCATTTAAAGGGGAGGTTCAAGAGAAGAACCTACTTTAATTGAAGCAAAGGATTAAAGATAAGAAATTGAAAATTCTGACTACCAAAGAAACAGTTTCACTATAAGGAAGAAATAAACATACACAACAACCTTTAGGCTATGGGATATTCTCCTGAAGAGTATGCTGAAAAATCGCATTATGTGAGGCACTTGACATTCATCTGCATTTAATACTTGTAAGTGTACCATGAAGAAAACACTTGCACTTGTAGTGGGGGGGAATATTATAAATAACTTTTCCACATCTAGTTTCTACTGACAATAGGATCTACAGTGGCATGAAATGAACAGAACCTAGCCTAAACTTCCCATAAAACAAAAGACAAGGAGTCACAATATTTTATACAGATCGGTAGATATATATCAGTTATCTGACAGCAAGCTGCTTTTTATGACATTTTGCAGTAATGTACTGATCACTCAATAGAGGCTGAATAAAGATGACTAGGGATTTATCGCCCTCTTGTGAATAGGAAAAAAAGTTGCAATCTTTCAGAAAATGAACGTGCAGTTGCTGCTACTAAAGAATCCTGTAGTAAAAACATATCTGTAGAATTCATAAGCACAAATTTGGATTACTAAAGGTAGAACCACTGGTTACTGTAATAATCTATAAGAATTTTATCAGAAAAGGATAAATTGCAATATTAAAAATAATTCAAATTCAAATCAGAGCAAACAAGGTATTTTTTCCATTTAAGCAGGAAGAGAGCAATCTAAATCCCACAAAATCACTGCCTACAGCACTGATGTCAAATGGCATAGACTAGCTCAAAGGTGTGCTAACCCTCCCTGATTGCAGTCCCAAAATATCCTTCCATTTCAAAGGGAGCAGGAGGATGAAAACATCTATTTTTGCCTTATGGGAGAAGAGGTGGCCTTTCAGCTGCAATGAATAATCATGGGTCTAAGTCCAACTTTGTTTGCAGACCCCAGTGAAGTCCCAGAGTCAGGACGAGGTATGTCTTGGTCCAGCACTCCACAGCAGCTGCAGAAGAAAACAGGCTAGCTCAACACTGGGAAGCCATCAGACCTCTACCGAGTTATTTTTAAGAATCTTACTCTTCATGGCACTTCTTTCTTCCCTGCTGCTCTGCACCCACTCAGGGTATTGCTGCTCCTTTCCTTCTCCCTCTCCTATCCCTCTCCTTTCCCAAGAGACTGTTGAAATCATGGTAAAAGCCGTAAAATGTTCAGGCAAAGCCACCACCCCTCATCTCACAAAACTCCAAAGACGAGAGGAAGCAAGGGTCAGCAACAGCTGTTGGACTCCAGGGTTTCCATTTCATGCCTTGCCCTAGGTCTCTGGCCAGATATGTCATTCCTTCCCCCTGCTTTGCCCTTCTTCATTCACCCTTTATTAATATTTTGGGGGGCTGGAGTAAATGATCTTAGCAGAACCCTTCCAACCTAAACAAGTCTGTGATTACTTACTCCCACATGCTTCTCTGCCCCATCATAAGACGAAGTG
This sequence comes from Pandion haliaetus, assembly GCA_013401275.1. NCBI lineage: Eukaryota > Metazoa > Chordata > Aves > Accipitriformes > Pandionidae > Pandion > Pandion haliaetus. The sequence goes on along the minus strand of VYZV01016758.1, from coordinate 23,849 downwards.
GCCGCTACCCACTACTAGTTTCCTCTTAGACTTAGTCTATCACATAACTGTAGGCTTTCCCAGGCAGGCACAGGCCCTTCCTGGGTGCACGCACAGCACATATGCTGTGTTAATACAAATTAATTCTGTTGTTCTATCATTACATCTCATAACAAGATGGCGTCCTCCTGTACCTCTTCAACAACGAAACCTTACCAAAATTCTCTCCTGGGATTATTATTAAGCCGTGATACCAAGAAGCCAAGCGCCATTTGATGATGAGTAACAGAGCACTCTCATTCTGAGAAGCAAGAATAACACTGTCTTACAGTAATCCGAGAGCTTCTGTCTTGGTTATGCTGCCTTCCCTAATTTATAATAAACAAAGCATAAATCCTATTCAAATGAAGGCATGACCGAGTCCTGCTAGCACAACATAATAACCACTTCCACAAAAAGCTATATATTAATGCCACTTAGCATAATAAATATTTAAAACGATACTGCAGTAAAGAATACAAATTCACCTATGTCTTTCCTGTTCTTAGTAGTGACACTTAATAAACACAGCTTTATAGCTACTATATTTAAATGCAATTAGTTCCATACATTTCCAGCTTAATAAGAAATAATACATATTCATTTCTGCTCATTAACAGTCAGTATATAACTCTTAGCTAATGAACATTCAATTATGTTCCCTGAATACATGGTGGGATAAATCCTCTTTTTGTTGTTCGTATCAGTTCACTTCAATTCAGTTGCTTCTAATTAAAATTCTTTTGCCTCATGTAGACAAAACTGGGTTTTTTGGAGTCCCTGGAGACTTCTTTAAGAGTTCTGTTTTATCTTTATGTACTGTCAGCTCCTTAATTAATGCTTTAAATAGGGTAAACTTTACTGAGGCTCCTGGGTTCAGTTCAAAGGAAAAAAAAAACAGTTAATTTTATATCTCATTCTCACCCAATTCACTGGAGTCTCTCTTTTTCTTGTAAATCTACTTTTTTCTTTTGTTTTCAAGTGAATTCAATAATCAGGGAAGGTGCCAGTTTGAGAGCACTGGGAGTTGGAGATACCCCATCATCAGTCTAGAGATTTCCTTATCCAGAGAAATTCTTGTCAAGTTGTCCAGTTCTGCACCCAGCTCAGGTGAGGAACTTTAACAGGAGAATTCTCCAAGGGGACATACCCAGTGGATTCCCTGAGATAATACTACCTTTATTTTCACTCAGCATCAGCAAGACCCAATGCTATTTTTTCCTAATTTGTTAATAGAGCTAGCTCAGCAATCTATCTGCCTGTCTAGGACCAGAAATCTAACACAAGTCCTACTTACTCCACTGGGACTAACAACGTGCAAGCTAAGCATTTACTTAAGTGCCTCCCTTTGTGGAGGTCATTATCAAGTATGACATACCAACTGAAGTGACTAGGTTCTTGCCTCTGATTGTAGTTGCCTTCTGTCCATTAAGCAAAGCAAAGAGAAAGCAATTCAGCAGAAGCTTCTTCAGGGAACTCTTAGCATGAGGTTTTCCTCTCTGGTGCAGCATCCTAGGACATATTCTTAGACTCTTTTATCTATACTTACGCGCTGAATTCTCATACTTAACAGACTGGGGACAGCAACTTCCCTCTACTAAAACCAGCTAGAAACAACTCTCAAATGGAATGAATCATTTGGAAACTTACCAGGCAAACACTGCGTGAACCCTCTGTGCACCCAACGTAAGGGATATAGCACTAGCACAGAAAGTTTAACATTTAGGAAAGAAGGGAAAGAAGCAGAGAAAGGAATTTCTGTAAGAGGAAACATCTAGGAATAACCGGGAGAAAGCTTAGCTTTAGGGGTGTTTCAGTTCTATTTAACATTAAATGAAAACTCCAAGATACACATATCTCTGCAACTGTCTTAGAGGAAGAGAAAGTGTGTCTGGGTTTGTGTATACATGCATGCACATGTGTGTGCCTGCTTGGATGGATACATGTATGCCAGTAAGTACATCCTCCAGTCCACAAGTACCTGAGCACTGTGAAACGAACAGTCCAAAACTGCTTTTCTTGTTTGAAGTCATACTAAAATAATAAATTCTACTGAGTGACGTGCAGAGCTAGATTCCCAGCAGAATAAAATTGATTGATGGAGCCCTAACGAATTACACCATGTGTTATCCAGCCCACTGAACATTCCCATGGACAGCATGTTTTATTCAATGCTAAAAAGATATTAGTTCTAAAGACCGTTACGAAGTGCTTGTTTCAGTTACCTTCTAAAATCAGATCTTTTTTTTACCCCAGGGTCTGCCATTTAATTTGTCCTTTATCAGTACAGATCTTGAAACAGTACAGGGTGATTCTAATACCTCTCCCACAGTATTTTGTCTACTACTGCAAGCTGACACTGTCTGCACAACAGACCACATTTATCCCTGTAGACTTCATCAAAGAGACAGGTATGTCCACACTGCTTAGCACTAAGCCTCTATCTCCTCGAAGGCTCACACAATGCCTTTCTGATTCTGAGATACATCTATCAAAAATATTTATAGATTTTTAGTTCAAAATACCTGTGGCAGCCTGCCACAGTGCCATTTACATAGCATAATATTGAGGTTGTATGTTGAATGGCCGAGGCACAAAGACCCTTGAGGGTATACAGCTTACCAGGTGTTATGGGTTTGTGTGGCCCGGTTTTCTTCGGTAGCAGGGGAGGGGGCTGCAGAGGTGGCTCTCTAAGAAGCTGCTAGAAGCTTCCCCAGCTCCAAAGAGTCGGACCCGCCTCTGGGCCAGACAGGGAGTGACGGTGGTAGCGCCTCTGGGAGAACATATTTAAGAAGGGGAACCAGCAGTGTGGGTGTTGGGAAACGTGAGAGGAACATCTCTGCCGACACTGGAGTCAGTGAAGGAGGAGGGAGCACCTGAGGAGGCTGATGGCCCTGCAGCCCGTGGTGAGAAGGCAGGCTGTCTCCCTGCAGCCCATGGGGGTGAACGGTGGAGCAGAGGCTCCCGAAGATGGCCGTGCCTCCATGGTAAAAACCGCGCTGGAGCAGTGTGAGACTGGAGAGCAGCCCGCGGAAAGGACCCGCGCCAGGGAAGTTTGTGAGGAACTGCAGCCCGCGGAAAGGAGCCACGTTGGAGAAGTTGGTGAGGGACTGTCTGCCGTGGGAGGGACCCCACGGTGGAGCAGGGAACGGGTGAGGAATCTTCCCCCTGAGGAAAGGAGCAGCAGAGACAATGTGTGGCGAGCTGACCTAACTCCCCATCCCCTGTTCCCCTGTGCTGCCAGGGGGAGGAGGTAGAAAGCACCGGGAATGGAGCTGAGGCGGGAAGGCGGGAGGGGTGGGGGGAGGTGTTCTGATGTTTGGTTTCACTTCCCAATATCCTTGTTTGGATTTGATTTGTAGTAAATTACATGGATTTTGTTTCTTCCCCAAGTTGAGCCTGTCTTTTGCCCGTGACCATAAGTGGGGAGTGATCCCTCCCAGTCCTTGTCTCGACCCACGAGCCTGCCTTTGGATTTTCTTCTCACCCCAACGTGGCCAGGGGCGGGGGTGGGGGGTGAGTGAGCGGGTTCGTGGTGCTTTGTTACTGAAGACTGTCCCAAGTGGAGATAGACAAACTTCATGTGACTTGCATTACACTTGTTGGCTGCACTGGTCCCTGGAGAGAACATGCTGTCAAATGCGCTGAGATTGCCTCTTGTAAGGCATTAGTTGGCATTGTTTAAGGAGGGAAGCAGTGATTGAACCAGCATTAGGGTACCATGAGAAAGGAAAGGAAGGAAAGGGAGGAAGGAAGGGAAGGAGGGAAGGGAGAAAGGGAGGGAAGAAGGAAGGAAGGAAAGGAAGGAAGAAAAGGGAGAAAGGAAGGGAAGGAGGGAAGGGAGAAAGGGAAGGAGGAAGGAAGGAAGGAAAGGGAGGAAGGAAGGAAGGGGGAAAGAGAGAGAGAAAGAAAGAGAAAGAAAGAAAGAAAAAGAAAGAAAAAAGAGAGAAAGAAAAAGAGAGAGAGAAAAGAAAGAGAGAAGAGAGAGAAGAGAAAGAGAGAGAGAAAGAAAGAGAAAGAAAGAAAAGAGAGAAAGAAAAAGAGAGAGAAAAGAGAGAAGAGAGAGAGAAGAGAGAGAAGAGAAAGAGAGAGAAAAGAGAGAGAAGAAAGAGAAGAAAAAGAGAAGAGAAAGAGAGAGAAGAGAGAGAAAGAAAGAAAGAGAAAGAAAGAAAGAAAAAGTTAAATCAACAATGAAAACACATTGGCCATATACCTCTGTTCTCATACCCATTTTGCACAAGTAGTTCACATTTAGTAACACAGAAAGAAACAGGAAAATCAGAATGGTACTTTAAATGAAGAAGTTTTGTAGCTAGTCCTTGAGAAAAGGTTGTTTTTCTTACAAGCAGTTAACAGATGCTGCCCTAACTTTTCTGTGCAGCAGTATTACACGACTGTGGCCACAAGATGGCGGACTTTTGTCAAATGCAGATAGGGAGCAGTACAAACACAAAGCAGGTTTTCAATTTCTCTATCAAAAAATGCCCTTGTCAGCGTGTTTTATAAAGGTAACACAACAGCCCTAATCAGAAGAATTAAATAGGGAAATATTAAAAAGGGCAACATCTTTTAGCTTCTGGTTCAGATTAGGAATTACTGACAGAAGATTTTAAAAAAATGTTTGCAAGGATTCATATTCTGCAGTATATGATTTTGTCTACCCCACATTTTATAGAATTGATATATACTGGAATTACTTTGAAATTACTATAGCTTTATTAAAATCATTATGATAAGAAGATATGTTGGAGTATATTTTTATAAATGCCAGGAAAAGAGAGTAAACTGTCCCAAAGTTAGCTATGATGAGACAAAGATCTTAGTCCAATTTAAACTGTATATGTAATTTATATTAAAAACTATAAAGCTTCATAGGCTTTTGTCCTGGTTTCAGCTGGGATAGAGTTAATTTTCTTCCCAATAGCTGGTATAGTGCTATAGTTTGGATTCAGTATGAGAAGAATGTTGATAACACACTGATGTTTTCAGTTGTTGCCAAGTAATGTTTAGACTAAAGTCAAGGATTTTTCAGCTCCTCATGCCCAGCCAGCATGAAGGCTGGAGGGGCACAAGAAGTTGGGAGGGAACACAGCCTGGGCAGCTGACCCAAACTGGCCAAAGGGGTATTCCATACCATGTGACGTCACATCTAGTATATAAACTGGGGGGAGTTGGCCTGGGGGGGTGCCTGGGGAACTAACTGGGCATCAGTCGGTGAACAATTGCATCGTGCATCATTGTTTTGTATATTCCAATCCTTTTATTATTATTGTCATTTTATTATTGTTATTATCATTATTAGTTTCTTCCTTTCTGTTCTGCTAAACTGTTCTTATCTCAACCCACGAGTTTTACCTTTTTTTTTTCTCATTTCCCTCCCCCATCCCACTGGGTGGGGGGGAAGTGAGTGAGCAGCTGCGTGGTGTTTAGTTACCAGCTCGGGTTAAACCATAACAACTTTTAAAAAGCTGCGTCTGTTTATATGAGAGAAGAATCCCTGTCTTACACTATAGAAATGTTTACTCGGTTTTCATGTATCACTAATGTGATTCACTTGCATGGTATACAGAAGCTACACCTGCTCCAGAGCCACTTTTCTCACAGTTTCTAGGCAGAATCAAGGCCAATAGAGGGTAAAGCTCTTCAGGGAAAGCATACATCTTCCTAGTGACCTGCAGAACTGAAGCTGTAGCTTCAACTTAGAGAAATAATTAGTAGCAAGCTAATGCTACTGTTCCCTCAATGCCTGTCTCTAGCACAATATGCACCTTCTGATGAAGGAAAGATATTGAGGTGATTCCAGACATCAGTTTCACAAAAGCTTGGTGGTGTTTTGTGTTAGTTGACCATAGATCAAGTTCATTTTACCGGAGATTCACAGACTAAGAGACGCTGACATCAATTTAGCCAAAGAATTACATATGATCACACCTTCTCACTTGTTCTGAACATTAAAACTTTTTTTCACCGTGTTTGTATTTTGGTGCCTGCGATTTGATGGTGCTATGGCTAATCAGCCTTAGAAGAGTGAAATATTTATAATTAATTATCATTGTTTTTAACACAGGTACAAGTCACCAGAAACATTCTTCTACATAAGAAAAGCATCATGGCTGTAAAGCCAGATGTTTTAGTATTTCCCAGTTCAAGAGGTAAGATCATTATCACCATTTGGTAAGGACAAATGTAGTGTTTCTTAAGAATTCTGTATCATAAATGACAAGTAATTGTTCAGAAATGGATCTAAGTGTTATGATGTGTCACAGTGTGAGTCACAGGGTCAGACTAGTGACAAAAAAAGCAGACACTATATAGGAATATATAAACATTATATTAGACACAAATTAATCCTTCCTGCCCACTCAGTAGCAGTGGTCAGTCCTCCTAGGGAGTAGTATTTCCAGTCTGGATACTTCAGGAAAGGTGTGGACTCACTAGAGAAAAGCCAGAGGAAAGCATGAAGAATCTCAGATATCTGGAAACTATGACCTGGGAGAGACAACCTGAAAACACTAGATTGTTTAGTCTAGTGAAATCTTGAGAGAATCGTAACACTACACAAGCGTGCAAAAAGTAGCTGCAGAGGAAAGCAAACTGTTCTCATGTCCACCGAGAATGGAGATAAATTGCAATGAGAGAGACTCTGCTCAGATACAGAAAAAATCATTTCAAGATAGTACCAGGGAAGTGCTGGAATGGATCAGCTAGGGAAGTCATGGGGTTTTGAGAAGAACTTGTACAATCATCTGTCAAGAATAATGGAGGTAGAATTGATCTTTCCCCTCTGGAGTTCCCCCCAGCCTTACTTTCTGACAGTTGTGCTGATCCGGTTCGTCTGCAGCTCTCTGGTTTTTCAGAGCATAGTGCTCCTTGCACGGACCGGCAATCACAGGGAGACCCTGGCAAGCTGCCAAGGGAAATCCTACACTCCTCAGGCTTCCATTATAGGCAGGCTTCAGTTAGCCCAAATATATCATTATGATTACTCCTTAAGCACCTGCAATTGCAAAACACAAATAATAATTTTATAATTGTTTTATTAATTCTGATTATATCTTTGTGGAAGCCGTCACGTCAAACTGGGAACTGAACTATGAGACATTTATAATTATTTTTGTTACAGCAATGAAAACAGTCCAGCAACATACAGACTAATGTTGTGTTAGGAAGTACCAGTATTTTCGTGTTAAGGCCAGATACGAGCAAGGGAAGAGCACCATAACAAAACAAAGCATCTGAACCAATGTCATGTAAGAGGCCAGGAGCCAGAGGCCTTAGACCAGCGCTCTCTACGCAGACAGAGACTGGTGGATCACCCCCACCATTGCAGCAGATTACCCTAAGAACCTAAAAGCATGTTTCCTAAACACGGTCAGGCTGAATCTTCCGTTGGGGTTGAAACCAGAAGCAGCGGCGTTGCGTTTGAAGGCGCACGACGGGCAGAAGGCAGCGCGGACGGGAGCGCCTTACAGCACTCCTCAGCCAGAACCGCTCCCCGCGCCTGGCCTGCGGCCGGCCGGCCGGCCTGCCTGAGGCGAGAGGCGACCCTCGGGCAGCAGCCCGCGGGCCATCCCTGCAGGGCAGGCGTGGGGGAAGAGATCCCACGCAAGGAAAGGCTGCAGCGGATCTCTAGACCTCACCCACTCAAGAGCGGAATCTCCGTATCAGCGTTCCGCAACGGTGGAAATGCATCCTTCTCCTGGAAGCAACTTCAGTTGCGTGCTATGGCCACCTTTGCCTCTTTTCTCTCTCAGGTAACAGACCACGTTGATCTGAGGACTGCCAGTGCTTACAAACAACGCACCCG